>JANPWT010000007.1:7186180-7214365 GCA_024678245.1 Erythroxylum densum
AAACTCCTATTCGGCAAGAAACTCCTGCTATCGGGCTTGTTTTGCGGATAACTTCTTTTAGGTCCTAAAAAATGTGTTAGCTACATTACCTATTTAGACAATGAACCTGGTTCCCAGCAAATACGCTCGCCATGTCTCAAGACAATGCACCACTACAAGCATCTCCTTCTCATCCATCGATTAACACTGCTCTGCACCATTGAGCTTTTAGCTCTCAAATGCTACCGGATAACCCTCCTGTACAAGGACTCCACCAATGGCTTTGTCTGAAGCATCAGTATGTACCTCAAATGGAAGATTGAACACGGGCAGCTTCAACACAGGTTCGGTTAAGATAGCAGCTTTAAGTCTTTCGAATGCTTCCTCGCATGCACTCGACTAAGCACTCTTACTTCTTCTTTAACAAGTCCGTTTATAGTGTCGCTTTCTTCGAGTATCCCACTATCAATTGCCTATAGTAGTTCGTCAGGTCTTGAAAACTGTCAGGGGAGCCTTCCACTCAAATATCACTTTTACTTTTCTTAAATCCATCCTGACCTGTTGCTCACCACGTGACCTAAGAATCTGATCTCCAACTGAGCAAACTCACACTTCTCCATCTTCACATAGAGCTTGTGTTGCCTCAGTCTTTCGAGCACTCGCCTAAAGTGTTCCATATGTTTTGCCATGCTAGTGCTATACACCATGATGTCATCTAAGTAGATCACAATGAACTCATCCAAAAAGTCGTATAGTACATCATTCATAAGGCTGCAAAACTATCGTAGGGGCATTAGCTAATCCAAACGGCATAACTAAAAATTTGTAGGATCTATATCGAGTTACACACATCTTTTGCTTATCGCCCTCAGCTATCTACACTTGTCAATACCAACACCGAAGATCCAGCTTAGTGAACACCTCCGTCCTTGACAGCCTGTCCATCAAATCCTAAACCAAAGGTGCTAGATACTTATTTTTTATCGTTATCTTGTTCAACGCTCGATAGTCCACACATATCCGAAGTGTACCGTCTTACTTCCTCTAAAACAATACCAGGGCATCATATGGAACTTTAGATGGTTGGATGAACCCTACTTTTAACAACTCACCAAGTTGTTTCCGAAGTTTTGCCAGTTCCATCGAGGACATCCTATATAGGGCACGCGCAGGTGGGATCGCTCCAAGAACCAATCCGATCCTGTGATCTATCTCATGACGAGGGGGAAGAGTTTTCAGCAACTCTTTCAGCATCACCTCCCGAAACTTCCTCAATAAACTTGCAACTGCATCAGGGACTTCCACCATGTGGTCTTCACTAATCTCCCACATAGTAGCGATATAGGTTTCCATACCTTTCTTCAACCCTTTCTTGATGCTCATAGACAAAACATGTCCTATCGAAGTTATAGCATCCGTCATTCCACCACTGAACCTACAACAATTCACGTAGAAGGAATTTTGTTCATTCATCAACATCATACCTCCCAAACTCAGGTATAGCACCACCTTTGTTGCTTTAAGGAAATCGACCCCCAATATCATCTTAAAATCCTCCAATGGTATGATGATGAAGTTCATCTTAGCATGCCAACTTCCAATGCTAACTGGAACTTGTAAGCAATTCCCACAATTGCTTGTGCCTTCCCTACAAGGGTTTTAATTCTCATCATGGCCTTCGACACCCTTATTCCTAACTTCCTAACCATCTTTTCTAATAGGAAACTTGGTCTCTCAAAGGAAACTAATTGAAACTTATTCTCTCAAAGGAAACTAACTCACCACTAACCGTATTAAGCAAAGTGATCAGATTTAGTGCTGCATCATCCAAAGAATCATCGTCTTCTTTGGCAATTAGGGCGTTCAACCTCTCTTTCCTTGGGCACTCTCTGGCAAAGTGTAGATCGTCGTACAAGTAACAAGCAATCTTACCCTTCTTCGAGGACATCTCCTTATTCTACGAGCCACCATTTTGCTTGCCCTTGCCCTTGAAATCCTTCTTGAAGTCTTTCTTCTTCTTCCCCTCAACCTTCTCCTCTTAGTTGTGGCCTTTACCCTTGGAAGAATTTAAGGAGTTTGCCTTAGAGTATTTTACCATCTAAAAATCCACCAAGGCATCGACGACCGCGATTGCACCAACCACGTCCTTCACATTTTGCCTTCGTAACTCCATTTGAGCACACGGTTGTAACCCAGATAGGAAATTGAAGAGCTTGTCATCCTCTGATATATTCTCAATATTCAGCATTAGAGAACTAAAAGATTTCACATAATCTCTTACCGATCCATCCTGTTTTAACATCATGGGAAGGAATTGATCCTTGAGCTCCGTCTTCATCTGCACCCACGTTTCTACGGGAGTTCTACCCACGCTGATCTCCGCAGAGGTCCTCGTACTCCACTAGAGCTTGACATCCCCATCCAATTATATGGTCATTACATTGTCCTTTTCAGCATTGGATATCCTAGCAGCCGCAAAGTACTGTTACATATCCCACAAGAAATTCTCCAATACCTTATCGTCCTGCACGCCTTCGAACACCCTAGATTCACGTACCTTCACAGAGGAAAGTTGCGGTGTTGAGGTTTCACCTCGCTCGACATCTATCATTGCAACGGCACGTCTCAACACAGTGATCTTGAACTAGGACTCCTCTTGTGCCTTCAACACATCCGCCATCTATTATTGCAACTGTTGGATCCGCACCTCCAACATCTTGAAAAGAGTATTGTGAGATGTGATTTCTTCCTCTCCTTGAGAAATTGGTCCAATGAGTGCTCCACCCTAGGCATTCATTTTGTCAGGTTGCCTACTGTCATCTTGAAGTTTGGCTCTAATACCAGTTGATACAATCATCACCTTTGGGACTTGAACTTTCATCGAAGCTGATCACCAACACCCTTTGCACGACAATCTCATTTAGGTTTGCTTAAGCAAGACTCAGCCTTCAACGACCCTCGAAATATTTATCTCGCACACTCAAAGAAATTATGCTATGGAAGCAAAAAAAAAAAGAAGGCAACAAGGAAACATAAAGATATGGTTAAAAACCAACTTTATATACTTTCCATCAAAAGAATACAAAGAATGCTCTCTCTGAGTGAATGAGAAGACCAAAGCTCGAATGAGCTATATATAGGCTTTCTAACTTGCCTTCTAAGTTACATTCAGAATCTCACTCAATCTGAACTACCTAAGATCATACTAAGATCACGTCTATCCTTATCAGATTATATCACATTGACCAATTAGACGACACTCTCATCTAAATAGGACTCTAACTAATAAGATAAGATAATAGAAAGATAAAGTTTACATTTTACTAGGAAACTAGCACCTTATTCTCAAAGATCTCTATTATCTTCAAATGTTCAGCATTGCAACTCTAACTCCCAATCGTCGCCACATCATCCAAGATCTCCTCATGATCTCTATCCATTAATGATGCAGTGTGATCTCGTCGAAGCCTACATAACACATTGGCTTGATCCAATGCTCTCCACAACAAATTCGCTAGTCCTTTCACCTAAGCTAGGCTAAGTCCTTAGTCTGTTAAGTCCTTAACTTGGGTCGAGTCAATCTCCACAAGATCCGAGTTTTATCAAAATTTACACCAAGTCCGATCTCATTCACCCACATTTACCTTAGTGTTTTTGTATACCTTCCTCATGCGTGAATCTAGCTAACCTTCCTCCAAAGGCCCACTGCAAAGATAGTTGAGAAATACTCCGAAATTTAAAATTCTAACACCACCCTCGTTTTATTGCCTCGTCGTCTTCACATACTTCACCAACCCATCGTCAAGTACAAAAGGTTGTAACTCACAATGACATCTGTTCCCTTGGGGTTAAATAGATTTTTTGTTGATTAAACAATATTATTTTATTTATTTAATAATTAAAAATTGAGACAATGGCATCTTAACGGACGAGCTTATACAATTAATAAGGTTACTCTTTTTTGTCCAAATGATCATAAGTTTAAATTACATACTCTTTGTAAAATTGTAAAAAAAAAAGCTGTATATAACAATTCGTTGACCTGATTTTTTTTTAGAAAATAGCATCTTAACAAATTTTAAATTTAAAAAAAAGACTAGTCAACATCTAATCAGTGTACTATCATAGCAAAAGGAATTCGCAGAAAACGTTAAAAGAGTGATTTACCTATATATTATTTGCTCATTTGTATTGTTTTTGTTGATGGGAAATAGAAGTAAAAATCCTAAAATATAATTTTAGTACCCAAACTCGACGATACCATGAATCCAAATGAACTACTAAAATGAGATAAAACATAATTTGTAATTTACTAAGTCCAGACCGAAACAGGATATAATTCAACAATAGAAATCACAATCTCTCTGTATTGTTCGTTACATAGGAACTAAAATTATTCACAAGATTTAATTCAGAAGTAATCGACACACCTTTGACAAAAAAACCTATACTGACATGAAATATCAGTTCAAATACAGGTCCAATGGGGACCACAGCGAAGAAAAATTAGGGGGCGTACCAAATCACGGAGCTGAAACACAATGCATGCAATCCTGCAAAAACCCCTCTAAGGGGCTTGTGAAAAATAAACCATGATAAACAGAAATTAAGAATCAATCATTGAGAATTAAATCTAACAATGGCCCTTTTTTTTTTGACAATTTATGCGTCATTTTCTTTCAGGTTGTCAGGTGTTCCCGCAAGCCAGCCCCAGACACCACCTGAGCCCTGCCTCTGTTTGGCATTCAGGGCAGCTTGCTCCGATGCAGCCTTTTGTCGTTGGAGAAGTTCAAGTTCTTTTTCTAGTGTCTCCATAGTCTGCAGTTTTTGCCGTAATTCTGCAACATCAACCTGTTGATTTCAAGTAGATAGTTAAAAACAGCATTTCTGATTCCTTGTAAACTGTTTTTCTGTTTTACTTGAAGCTAATATCTTAAGCGTCATGCGATTATCCATTCATAAAATCAGCAAGTAACCAGCATTTCTCAGTACTGCCAACTTCAATTACATAATTTCTAGAATTTTACATGATTAATAAAATATTATACGAGAAAATGTCAGCACATACTTCCAATTTGAAACATCTTGACTGTTCAGAAGCCAGCTGACCGCGAACAGATTGGAGCTCCTGCAGTGTTGAGAACAAAATTAATGGAATTCAAGAAAAAAAATGTTTTATCTAAATTATCATATGCATCTTACTTGGATAACTAAAACAGAAAATTTTTCAAAATAATTACCTTGTAAAGATCAGTGTTACGAGTATCAGCTTCGCCTAACTCTGTCTTTAACTGGAGATTTTGTAACTTCTCCTTGTTCAATGATGATTCCAGTTCTTCATTCTCTGCCTTCAAAGTTGCTATAATGCTTTCTCTGCTTCCCCGGGCTCTAGATTTCTGCTTCAAAATTAAAATGTTAAAATGTTAACCAAGAAGCATCCAGATACAGCAAAAAACTATAAAGCATGAACACTAACCCAACCAAAAATGAACATGGCTGTCAATTCTCATACCATGGGCTCTATGTCAGCATTATCCATAACAATTTCCCTTATTTTTCCTTCTTGGCCCACTTCAAACTCAGACTCCGGATCCCTGGTGCCATTGGTTGCATTGTGCACAGCAGAAACACTATCAGGCACAGGAGTCTCCTTGATCTTTGATCGCAAGGTAGATTTGTGGCTTGGCTTAAGAACATTGACCTAACAGGGAAATACAAAAATCATTATAAGAGGAAAAAGTGTAGGCATTATAACATAGAGGCATTAGAAATACTGCCAACCTCATTGTTGTAACGTCCATTATATCCTCCAAAAGATACGAGAATATCTTCACCACTGTAGGAGCTCACAGCCAAAGTCAAGCCCTACAACGAACGCAGTTATAATATTTTCACTGAGATGTAGAAAGCTAGTCAGCGTGTAAGAAGTACCTCACTAGCAACAGGAACACGTCCTTGTACAGAAGTTACAACAGACCAAACAAGTGTAGACATGTTGAGGACAACAGTTTCTGAGACCCCTGTAGAAGAGTCAACAAAAAGAAACTTGCATGCATGAAATCATAAAGGAGAAGTAAAACAGAATAGTCTTCCTCTTCTATTCCAATGCGGCTAATAGTTACATATGATGAGCCTGTTCAAATGATTTTAAACGACAAGTAACAACAATACAAGCCAATACCTTTGGTGTAATTTATTTCTTTCCCTCATTTTGTCCCTTTTCAGTCAGGGTGCATATACCAAAGATAAAAAGGATTTTCTAGCTGCAAAAAGTACATACCACTCTTGTTGTCACCCCCACCAACAATGAACCAATTTTCCTCAACTGTAACGCCTGCATGTCCTGCCCGTGCACTTGGTATGTCCCCCTGTTGTGTGGGTCTAGTCCACTCCATCTGACAATCAATTAACGAGGGCAATGTTAACAAATTCCCTAATGCCAGCAAAAAGTTTATAGGTATTTTATTGATTTTTAATCTTACAGCTTGCAGGTCAAGCACATGCAGATCATTGAAGCAAGTAGCGTGTGAACCCCCACCAAAGATAAGAAGGTAGCGATCAGCATGCACTGCTGCAGTATGATCTGATCTTGGAGAGGGAGGCAAGCCACTATAAAATCATATAAATGCATCAAATTAATGACCAATAACTGAAAACCACTACGCCACACTCAGCATATAAATTGCTTCAAAATTGAATGAAATGAAACTTTAAATCACATATTTGACCTTCTCGTGCCAAGAAATAGATATAGAAAGCTACAATTCAAGCAACAAGGAAAACAACTCATTAAATGCCCCATACTAATTTCGCAATGCTTCTCAACAACCAAATACTACAAAGTATAAATTAAACAAAGAAAATAAGGGTTGAAGCTTCTCAAATTTGGGGAATTTTCTTACATGGCATCAATTTCATCCCAAGTCATGGTCTCAAGGTCTAGAATATGTAAATCATTCAACAGAGTTCTCTTAGTGTTCTGTCCGCCAAAAACAACTATATTTGTACCGACAAGGGTAGCTGATTGACCTCCGCGTGAAACCTACAAATTAAGAAAAAGGGTTCTAAGAAATCAAAAGGTATAATATATATACACCATCAACAAGTATATAATCTATCTCACAAAATAAAAGGATTATGTGCACCACATCCATTTCTATTAGGTCTATATAGGTTCCAAAATCCAGACCAAAGCTCCATTTTAGTTTCAATCAGATGTAAGATGTTCATGAAACATCAGTTCAATATCATGCAGCAGCATACATAACTTTGGAAAAATAAGAAATTATCCTCTAACAATCTTCAGTGTCTTGGGAAATGAATAAAAACAGAAGTTGGTTTTCCTCCTCTTAGACAGCAGAGCCCAGATTTGAAGCTTTAAAGAACAATCATTAACTCATTCAGTTTGCTTTCTAGTTAACAGACAGATTAATGACAGACTAAAGGAAGAAATAATACATACTGGTGCTTTTCCATAAGTCTTTAAGGTTGACCAAGTAGATGTTCGTAAATCAAAAGCTTTCACTGCAACAGGAAAAGGAAAGTGCATCAGAGCACTGAAGACAATTTAGTAGTAACAGATTCCTGATTATTGCGCTATACCCTCCATGGTTTCAGAAGGATCCTTTCTGTGCCCGGCAATTGATAGAAGCTTATTCTCCCATGATATCTGTGAAAATAAAGTAGATAATTTATCTTATTTTAACAAGAAGACACACACATACAATAGCATACCACATTTGTCCATAAATCCATATTATCTAAGAGCATATAACTTGCGTCCAAACTTGACTTCTAAATGGTCATATAGAACAGTAAAATCATCTGTATACTAACCAGTGAATGACCTGCACAAGAGGTCAAAGCAGCTGGAGAAGACTCTTGAGACTCAGCTTCAACTTTAGCATCTATCTTTGACCAAGTCCAACTTCTCATGTCCAGAACCTGTGTGTGTTTCAAATTTTAGGACAGCTTACAAAGTCATAATGTTCTGGAAAACAACACCAAGCAAATCTTTTGTCAAAAGTAAAACATGTAAGAAGAAATGAAAATAAATTCTTGTGACCATAAAGTTTTGGTATATATATACATGGAGATAAAAGTAACTGCTTTTGAAATTAACAAGAAAATCTGCATGTACTAAATCAAATATCCTGGAACTAGATCATAAATATGATAGGAGCATAACCCTTTCGGAGGAGGATCAAAGGGACCAGCTATCAGAGGAGGTGCGAGGGCTGATAAAAGAATTCCAAAAAGATTTCCACCAGTCAGTGAGCCTCTCCCGTGGCAAGAAAAAGCCATAAAATCAACTTAAAACCTGAGACAACTCCCATCAATGTTTGATCTTATCGATAACCCCATACTCAAAAGCATGAGATAGGAAAGTTGGCAAATGAGATGATAACTACAGGGATTATTCACCCCAGCAAAAGTCCTTTCTCGAACTTGGTACTCATACTTAAGAAGAAGGATGGCAGCTGAAGATTGTGTAGGCTATCAAGCTTTGAATAAGTAGACAATACCTGACTGATTTCCCATCCCAACGGTGGATGAGTTATTTGATGAGTTGAGAGGGGCTCGATTATTTTCCAAGCTAGATTTAAAGTCAGGATACTATTAGATTCTGGTAAAGACTGAGAACATCCCAAAAACTGCATTTTGCAGTCATAATGGGCACTATGAGTTCTTGTTCATGCCATTCGACTTAGCCAACATACACATTTGAGTTTGGCATGAACAACATTTTCAAACCGATGTTGCAAAAGTGGGTCTTAGTTTTTTTTTTTTAATAACGTACTAATTTACAACAACTCCATAGACCCATTTGTAAAATTTGATGTGCAAAATTTGATGGAATTAGTAACCATCCTTAAAACTCATCGCTTATTCGCTAATTTAAAGAAATGCTATTTTTGCATAAATACAATTGAATATTTAGGTCATCTGATAATTAAGGAAGGAGTGAATGCTAATCCTAAAAGGGTGAAGATAATTGGATAGTGGCGGATGCTGCAAATTTTGAAAGAATTACAAGGCTTCCTTGGATTAACACGCTACAACTGGCGGTTTGTCAACGAGTATGGTAAGATAGCTACCCTATTAACAGACCTATCAAAGAAAGATGCATTCAAGTGCAGCAAAGAAGTGACTGCAGCTATACAGCATCTTAAGCAGGCTATGGTGCAACTAACAATACTTGAACAGTTTCTTATTAAGAGAAACGCATCAAGCTCAAGCTAGGGGTAGTATTGATGCAGCAAAACCAACCCCTAGCTTTTTTCCGTCAGGCTTTGAATAGGCATGCTCACCTGAAATCAGTTTATGGAGGGAAACTCATGGTTATAGTGTTCGCAATCCAGAAGTGCCGACATTATTTATTGGGCAAAAAAATTTTAGTTAAAAATGATGTCTTTTGTTCATTGCTCGTCATCTTGGGCTCGACCCTGACCCGAGGCCCAGTCAACGGGGCCGGGCTAGGCTCGGGTTCAATTGTCAAGCCTAGTCACTCTTAAACATCCCTACACTGCCGTCATCATGGTTGAATTATTTGTCCAACATATTGTCAAGCTCCATGGCTTTCCAAGATCTATTCCATTCAACAAAGATAAGGTTTTTATAAGTAACTTTTGGACGGAACCATTTCGCTTACAACAAACTTGACTACGACACAGCACCACCTACCATTCCCAAATGGAAAGCCAAACCAAAGTGGTCAATTGTTGCTTCTAAACTTATCTGCATTGTTTTGTACAAACACAACCTCATACCTAGAGTATGTGGTCACCATGGTGCGAATATTGGTATAACAATGCTTTTCACATAGAAACTAAGTTTGCCCCTTTTAAAATTGTATACGGAAGGGAATCACTGATGGTACTGCAGTACACAGATCAGTGTACATAGAACGCAAGTGTAGAGGAATAGTTAAAAGAACGGGACTTGATGCTTAAAGAAATCAACGAGCATTTGAGTGTGGCATAGGAACAGATGAAAAAACAAGTAGAACATCAAAGGCATGTTTTCTTTCAAATTGGTGATCTGGTTTACTTGAAAATTCGCCATTACCGCAATAAGTCGCTAGACAAGAGAGCAAATGAGAAGTTAACACCTTGCTATTTTGGCCCCTACCCAATTGTTCAAAAATTTGGTCCTGTGGCATACAAATTAGGATTGCCAAAATCAGCCACCATCCATCCAATTTTTAATCTATCACAACTCAATGCTACAATAAGTACTAACACCCCCAGCTAGAGATCCCTCCAATACTCTAAGTTGAGTTGGAATGGAAAGTCAAACAAGAAGCTATCGGGGTTCATCCTCGACAAGACTCTACTAGTCCCACTTACTAGTCAAATGGAAGAATATGCCAAATTTTAAGGCATCATCAGAGCCCTTTGACACCATCCAACAATAAATTTTGGCTTTTCACAATCATAGCAAGGGATATTGATAGGCCTCCAATTAAGTTGTTCTACTCAAGAAGAAAGAACAACAACAATAATAACAAATTATCAATAAAAATTCCGCTGAAACGTGAAGTTTGGAGAGGTCCAGCAATAACAACCTTACCACTAAGTAGTAGAGAGGCTGCGTCCGACTACTCAAGAAGAAAGAAAATCAACCAAATGATTAGAGGAAAAGCCCAACATTTTGAAGGTAGATACTGAAGGGCTGCTATCTGTTATTTTTGCTTCATTAGTTGTTGGTTTTGTTGCTAGAAAGATTCTATAAGGCTAAGGTGGCATGGTTGTTAGCGTAGCGTGTCAGATCAGGGAATATTTAGTTGGTAGAGGGGAGTGGAAATGAGGCAGGCTTAATGTACTAGGATAGAAAAATGTGTAAGGAGAGGACACCTCTCGAATGTTGCCTGTAATTTCCTTCCTACTGATTTTCATCTAAATAAAGGACCTACACTGTTAACCATTCTCTAGTATTCTAATGGTAACTTAGCAAAATACATGATAGAACAACACATGACGTCGAATCATTTATCTATATTTAACACATTATATTAGCAAAAAAGCATATGAACTCTTACATGAAGATCACTTAGATAACGACCATTGTGATTCCCTCCACATATATACATTTTATCTTCAATAACTGCTGCTCCATGCTGCAAATGTAATGACAAGTTAAGAGGAAAACAATGGAATCAGTAGTACTAAAAATTGAAAAGAACAAGAACAAAAGAAAGGACCAAGAGAAATTCACTAAGAAAACTAATTCACCTCATAACGGGCTTTAGGGCGTTGGCCAGATGTTGTAGGTGCAATCCACTGATCATAGACAGCAATTGCACCAAGGCCTTCCAAGACAACATCTTTGTCATGTGTTTCCTCAAAGCTACCATTCTCTGTAGAAATGGTCTTCGCTTCAAGGAATGAGTTACCATTCTCAGCAGGATCAGCTTTTGAGACATGCTGTCATTGTTAGAAAAGAAGGTTGAGAAATTGATAAAGGTTACCATTTAAGTACCCAATCAACTGCTAACATACATGCTACTATATGCTCTGCTATGTTATACAAAAAGAAATCAAAGGACAGCAACAAAAGCCACCATATCTGTTTTAAAAATATACTTCAGTTTACTAGATGATTATCCACCATCACAAACTCCATGGTCCTGCAGATTGTGACATAGGTAAATGTTATTGAATCTTTAGGCTTAACACATCATATACATCTCTTCCAGCATATTTCACTTAAATATCACAAATATTAATTTGCTGATCAAATATTACTAATATTGCAAACTAACATGGTAACCCAAATTAAGGTACTCACATTGGTTTGCATGTCCATTACAGACTGAGAGACCAAGTTAGATGCTCTAGAATACCAACCCGGCTGCTCTTCCTGTTGATGACAAAGAAATTAGTTAACTTGTGTTAAAATAATTCATGAGAACAGAAAGCAGATATTTGCATTGCTATAGACCTCTAGTATCTTCACAAACAGTCGCATTGCTTCTGTGGAGGCCATGTCTCCAAGCCCCTGCCAACTACAGAAACATAAAAATGATCAGAAAAACCACTCTTAGTGGGATAGAGTGAACAAACATATCAGTGAACCATAAAAGACATATCAAATGACTTGAGACTATCTAAACATTTATATAACTTGTTACGCTAATAATTCATTTGGTATTATTGGCAACAGAAAAGGGAAAAGACTAGCAAGTCCAGGTATATGGCAATTACATAGGTAATGTACAAATTTATTCAGACTTTAGGGATGAGGGTCTGCCTAGTAGTTGCACTTTCTCTCAAAAACCATGCGATCATAGGCAAGATAAGGCTTGGAAAAGGGGATGGCCTAGTAAGTAACTTATTCTGATTGGGAAAAAAAAAGCTAGAATTTTAGAAAGCTAAAATTGATATCACTTGATCCTGAATTAATATAGTCACTACACGCAACAATTGCATCATACAACTTCCTAGGACTTCTTAAGGAAATATAAATGGGAACAATTTGACCACGGAAAAAGATTTTTGTTATTCAATTTTCACATTACGTACTCCAACTTTGAGAAAATATTGGAAGCATCTTATACGGATCATTGATCATCAATTTGTTAACAGCAAAGAAACTGTAGAGTTATAGAGTGAATGTGGACCAAGATTAAATGTATGGGATTACACTTATAAAAAGAAAAACAAATAGAACTTAGAAACATGTAAGCTTTAGCACACCAACCTTTTCCATTTGCTTTGTTCCACAGCATTCCAAGCACTAGGTTTTGGCCCACTACAAGGTCCTACAGTAGCCTGCAATCACGTTTGGAACCAGATAAGATTTTATAATTAACATCTCTGATGAAATGACCATCACTAATTCCCAAGACATCCAACAACTCAACCCAAGCATATTAGTAAGTTGATGAAATAATAAATAACAACATGCTCCTGCCAGAAATCTAGCCAGAAGAAACCAATATGCAGCTGCCGAAAGATCCATGGAAATAAAGAAGGCAAGATAACCCTATCAACATACGCAAATGGTACTCCCGGATTGAATAACCATACAATTAAACATTTCAATCCAACAAGTACAAGTGTATCAGAACCTTGACACTAGATCTATCCAAAGTACGCCCCCAACAACTTAAAACTAGCACCATCTGACAATGCAAGTCCAATCCATAAAGACAGTCGAAGAGAAAAATTAAAGTTGATAATTCAACTCCGAGCACTAAAACGTTTATATATGATCTTCAACGAAGCCTACTGAATACGGAAATTCTGACATTATCAATATAATAATAATATATAAACATATAATTAACACTAACACATAAAAAATGCGCAATAACACCAAGAAATTTGCTTTTGAAAAGGAAAAGAAATGGCGCGTCATTGCAAGGAGCAACACGAAAAGAGATCTTGAATCAGCATAGTATGGGATTGTCACCCCAAGTCAATGGATCGAAGCTAAAAGAAAATGGAAGCAAGGCAGAATGCAAATTCTAACCTGCTGGTACAAGGCGTAGAGGAGCAAAGCGGTGTCGCTTTTGAACCTAGAAGAGACGCTGTTGACCGCACTGGGAGATCCATCGAATCCAGCGTACGTCGCAGCTGCATAGAAGCGCTGCGGATACGCGAGGCCAGAGCTTGCCCTCGCCATTGCCGCTGTCATTTTCTCTCCCTCTCTTCCTCTCTCTCCCTCTCTCTAACCCAGTTATCTGAGACTTTTGAAAGCTTCAAGGTTGGGCAAGGGGACTGAAATGTCAGAACAAATTTGTTACAATTTGGTCTTTCTTTAAATACGAACTGGCGTTTGGTGTAAGGTCATAATTATTATTACCAATTGGCCTAATTCTAACTGCACTGTTCTTCCAGATCTTGCTTTCTTTTCTTGTGGAGTTTTATTTATGCATTTATCTATTTTGGAAGAAGGAGACTTGTTCTTATTTTCAAAAGGGATTACAAAGCATATTCCCCCAAAAGACTAGATTAATTGAGATTGAGTGGAGATTAGAGGAAGTGAATTATTCTTTTATTTTATTTTAATAAGGAGTGATAAGAAGAAAAGAAGTGTATCCTATTGGGATCACTCTGGGACAAATCACTTGTTTCTGTTATTCTGTGTCTATTATATTTCATGAGTATCTATATATTCAATTTTGTGGAAACAATTAGGGATGTTAATGGGTCGGGCCGAAACGGGCCACATGCCTATATATGTTTTTAAAACAAATTAAGAAACGATGTCGTTGATCGAACAATTTTGGCTCGTGACTTCTTTGGACATTATGCCAAAGATAATCTCTCGTTATAAGCGATTAATGCTACGACAAGTTTATTGTTAATCATATTAAACCTTTGTAACACATACTCAATATATGCATTTTGTGAGAACCTAAAAAGTGTTAAGATATGTCCCGATAAATCTAAATACCTAGGACAAAAGAGGCTTTATCCAAGTCTTTGATGTCAAAATGCTTGGCCAAAAATTGCTTAACCTTATGCAACATGGTCAAGTAATTTCACGTGAGTAATCTATCATCCACATACAATAAAAGGAAGATAACTTTGCTCTCCCTAACCTTATAGTACAGGCATCTTTTAAATTTATTTTCTATGAAGTCGAAAGAGGTCAAAACCCCATCATTTGTAAGATAATACTTTTGGAAGGTTTCATGTTAACCATATATTGATTTGCTTAATGCACAAATCATGTCAATTCTATTTGGATCCTGAAATACTTCAGTTTATTCCATATATACTTCTTTATAAAGGTCTTTTATTTAGGAAAGCGGTTTTGACAGCCATCTGATATAACCCTATATCATCATGAGCTACAATTACCATAATCAATCAAAATGTATCCTTTGAGGATACAGGATAGAAGATGACATTAAAGTCAATCTTTCTCCCTGAATGAACCATCAGGCAATTGAGTGAGCCCATAAATCGCTAAACTTTATCCTGAAATTCTTTAGTTCTTAAAACTTAGTTACAACTGACAGGTTTGCAGTTCTGCTGCAAATCAACTAACTCTTAGACCTTACTTTTCTTCATGGATTGCATATCGTTAATCATCGCATCCCACCACAAATCCGCATTAAATCCAGTAACTAGATCCGCACATGTTTAACACCATAGTCCTGTTCACCAAATAGATTATGCTATCAAATAGGATAACAGGTTGTCTCACTCTAGTGAATCTTTGCAACTACATTAGATCTTGTACCCTTTAGAAACCTCTTTTGTACAGGTATGGGTTCATGTTCTTTTATAGGCACAATACTAGGACCTAGATCTACTGAATCTAATTGTATAAGTAGAGGGTACATAACTATAGTATTCATCTTACTATCATCTGAAGGGTCAAAAGGCCTACCATCATCATAGACATTATATTTCAGAAACTTAGTCGTTTGTGATTCCATTATTCTAGTCCCTCTTTCTCAACAGAAAAATTTGTAGTCTTTAAAGTGGTCGAGATATTTGACTAAATAGCAATCAGCAAAATAAGTATGCAATTTGTATTTATAAGGATTATACTACCTCAACAGGGCAGCTCTATACATGAATGTATGCAAGGCTAGGTTTTCACACTTTTAGATAATCAAGTAGATTAGCCCTATTCTGTATTGACTTCTTCTTGTCCTTTAGGGTGCGGTTATGTCTTTCGGCAACACACTATTTTGCTCAAGATTACTCGACATGGTGAATTAAGTCACTATTCCAACCGATTCATATATCTGAAAAACGGACCTTTTGTGTCTTGAAACACCATGCTTGCCATAATACTCTCCTCCATAGTCAATTTGACTATCTTGATGAATTTTTTTGATCGATTCTCAACCTTCAGTCATTAAGCAAAAACACATAAGATTTAATGGGAATAATCATGAACAATTGTTAGAATACATTTGGAATTATACAATGCAATTATATAAGGTCTTCTGATATCTGCATGTATCAGACCTAACAAGCCAAAAACACGAGTTAACCTCTTTATCCTTATTTTAGTCAACTTACCCTTGCAACAGTCAGCACATTTTTCGAGATCATCATAATTTAATCTAGAATTGAGAGAATGCTTTCTTTAATCAATCTCTCAACCCTAACTCTGGAAATGTGGCTTAAACTTTACAACACAACATATATGACTCATCCTTTATCAAGGTCGTCTTTCTTGGCTTGTTTGGTAAAATACAAAGAAGCATATATCTAAATCAGGGTAAGATACATTCTATACAAACCATATGATAAGAAGTTGTATCATTATGTTTTGCATTAAACAATAATTGTACAACAGAAGCATTAATTACAAAACATTAACTTTTTTTTGCCCAAAATTGATAAAAAGATCACGTATAAAATGTGTTGCGTAAAAATTGAAATGAACCTTATAGCAAGGTTCAAAACATACATCCCCTACAAAGATTACATCCACTTCTTCATTGTTGCCAACCATTAGTTTCTCCTTTCCTTTATTTGGCTCTATCCTGGATATGAACCACAGTATTATAGAAGCACCATGATTAGATGCTCCACTATCTAAACACCAAAAGTTGGATGTGGCTACAACATAATTGGATTCAAGAATTAATAAGCCAATGAGTTACCTGATGGTCTCATTCTTTCAATCTAGGCCTCATACTATTGGCTTCTTTGTGTCCACTGGGCATTTATTAGCATTGGATTGACCAGCATCAACATGTGAAAAAGATTTAGTCTTTCTATCTTTAATCTTAGTGAGTTTCGTCTTTGCCTTCTCTTTAGTTACTTCGAGGGTTGTAGGAGTAGCAATCTTGAGTTTCTCCTCCTCAACAACGCAATGGGTAATCAAAGCATTAAAGTCTCATTCCTCATCCAGGGAATAATATGTCATTACCAGATTACTTAACTCTAAAAGGAGTGTGTTCAGAGTCTGGTGAATTATGAAGACATCAGGAGGAGGAATATTTAGTTTCTTCAGTCTACTGTGAAGATGGATCATTCTTAGTATATACTATATCACTCTCCCTTCTCCAGTATACCTCATGAAGAATAATTCTTTCATCAAGGCACTTATCTCAACATTAGGTAATATTATGTACCTTTGGGAGACATTACTAAGAAACTCCTTCACTATGTCTGTGTCCGAAAGTCTACTAAGCAGATGGTTAGGTATGGATCTTTTAATGGTCATCAAACATAATCTGTTAGAACGATCCCAGGCTGCATAAGCTGCTTCTCATGGATATAGGTGGAGATGGCTTATCCGTATATATGGCTATATCAATTTTAGTCATCTCCATAGCATTCAATACATCTTCTTTCCACTTCTTCATATTAAAATTGGTCAGGATTTCAATAGTGACTTTGTGGTTGTTGACTAAAAAGGTTACTACGAAATAATAACATAAAGATCAACATAAATTTAGGATAACGATGATACTTAAAGCCATTAAATAGTATTTGTTTCGAGAATCCAGTCACACATATTATGAAACACTTATGAACTGAATACATAATATATGCAACTAGACCTCTACATAAAAGTGATCAGAGTATAAACCATCAACTCTTATGACACTATTATCTGTAGGTGAATAGATCATTCAAGCAATGATTTTCCTCCATTTAATGTTTCTATGCGCATCTCAAAATCCAATGTAAGGCCAACATCTGCGGGCAGAATAACCAAACATGAAACCAGAGATATCCCCAAACATGCTAGCAAAACAATTCAAAGTACTGACTTGAAAGGTCACTGTGGTGACTACATCCTCATCAGCACTCCAAAAGTCTAAAAACACAAGAGATACATCTTTATGTTATCCTTACATTCTTTATGGGTATATGATATGTGACAATGTAACATGAATAAATACAAAACCCAAATGCACAATCTCATTGTCACACACTCATGCTAAAGACATTCTCTGAAAACTTTATTTGAGATTTTCATGGAGAAAAAATCTCATTAGAGCGACTATTTTGCATTTTCGGACACTGAATCAACCACTTGAGACACAAGAACCTCAAATATCTCCCTTATGGCAAGTTCGTTGCACAAAAATTTACTCAAAAATGATTGTAGAATGCCTTAATTCCTTTTTTGATTGACTATTATGTAATCCTGAACACTGACCATGAGACCTGAGACACAAAAATTTGAAGTATCTCTATCATGTTATATCCGAAACATGAAAATTCACTCGAAATTGACTTCAAAAAGCCTTAATTCTTTTTTTCTGAAGTGAAATTACCAATGTAATAAATTCAGAAAAATAAAAAACTCATTTTATGAATTTCCCAGACCCGAAAACTAACCCAAACTACCCGAGGCACCCTTATGGGAAATTTGAAATTTTGGTTTTTTTTGGTCTTGTAATAGGTTGACGTCAGCAAGTTGATGTCAACCTCAGCGTCAGTCGTGAGCGCCCACTGCAGAAGCTCCAAGGCTGAGTTAGGCGCATGCGATGCACACACCCGACGCATGCCCACACGTTTGCAACACGCGCCAGACGTAACGCCCTTCGGGCATTACTGTACACCCGTTGGGGGCGTGTGGGCTATTCTCCCCCTCACCAGAAAAAAGGCAAATTTCAGTGAGCTTTTGTTAAGATTTTTGAGTTTCGAGGCTCGTTTTCGACCTATTTCTCAAGACTAAACACATTTATATCATTTTAATGCATAAAAAACAAGAAAAAATCGAGAAATAGAACTTTATTCTTTGAGAAATCTTATGGAGAAAAACTAAAAGATTTTTGTTTTTAACCACCCGATTACGTCATCGCTTTGGTACCATATGTAATACATAATTGGACCTTAGTTACGTATCCCAGATCTAACGTATAAGGGAAATAAATGAAGAAATGCGAAAAATACCTAATTTCGATTCCATAACTTCAAACAACTTTTTTGAAGCCGAAACGAGTACAAATCTATTGTCGTCTTCACGGGAACTACTTACCGGGACGTGATAAAATCTTTTTACAGTTTTCTCAAAGCAAAAGCTCTCTTAACGGGTTAGAGAATCCTGATGCTTACGAATGACATGAGCAACTGCAAGAGACTTTAACCTTTATATATAACTTCTATGTTGGGTTTTCTCATCACAGACCCGATATAAGTATAATTCATACTGATCGGGATCTATTTTCCTCCTGGATTTCGACTCATTGACTTAAATCATTTATTGTGTCACTTTGTTATCTTTATCCAGATCAAATTACATATCTCAACCAATAGGTTATTGAAAAATCAAAAAATGTAATTAAATACTATCTAACCTTACGAGAAATGTCCAAAATGTCACATATCCACAAATATACAATCTAACGCCCTAAAAGACAAGAAAATGCAAACATATCACCCTATGGCCTATCTCATAAATCTATCAAACGAAGATCACAAACTCGCGTAAATGGTCTCGTGCATGAAGACTTACTAGACTCGCAAATAATTTGCTCGATAACCTTCATGCCCAGTATCATGATCCTACTGTAATTGCTTCTATGTAAGATATAGATCTTTAAGAGGACCGTGGGGAAAATAATATATACATATGATTTGTGTTAGGCTTCAAAATTATTAAAGGTCCAATTTCACACACGAACTTACCAATGTCACAAGATGGTCCATATATCCAAAATCTCATGCAACTTTATAACTATTTATTTAAAGCAATGATGAATAAGTAATGATGTTGAAGTTTTAAAACAACTATTATAAGTTTAATTTCATTTAATAAAATTTAACATACTATTATAAGTTTAATTTCATTTAATAAAAATTAACATAATGTTGTACACATCAAATGTACTACAAGAGAACGTATTTTAATGTGAGATTAATTTTTTAAGTCACCACAGAATGAAGCGAATCTTAACGACTGGGTTGACCGTAGATTTGAACTTTTTATTATATGTTGGATTGAGATGAGATGAGACTTAACTGATCCGACCCAGCCCACTTCGTTTTACAGCTCCTACTGTCTCTTTTGGGTTAACGAGAAATAGAGATCTCTCCCTTTTGACTTTCACAAGAAATTGTTTCTTTCTTTTCGACTAATCTGTTTTCTGGGTTTGGCTCTCGATCAGGGTATAAATAAAAGTCGAAAGGAGATAGTTTCTTTAGAGAAACGAGGGTGTTATAGATGGAATCGTCATCTTCTTCTCAAGTTATAAGCCCAGAAGAAGTGTTGGAACAACTAATGAATGATGGTACAATTGATGCTCTCAGATTGAAGATCATTAACCAGCTCAAATCCAATGTAACATGCATTTTCTCGCTAATTCCTTATTTGGGTTTCTTTAATTTTCGTTTTGAAATTGTTTCTGTTACAATTCTTATCAGCAAAAGTTATTCATGCTCTTTTGGACCCGTTTATCTTTTTTTGGAGATAAAATTCCGGTCCTTTTCATCTTATTTTTTTTGCTGTTTGAGATACAGCTATACTCCATCTCTGACTTTTATGGTGCGCGCGTGTGTGTGTCTATATATCTATAGGTCTTTGGTGTGTTTATACAATCTGAAGCTTTCAATCATAGTTGTGTATATCATTCAAATCTGCTAATGTGAGGAAATAAGTGAAACGGGGCTACAGGGGTGGTTAATGTTTTCAGGCATTGATGCTGGACATATCAAAGAGTTGATGTTTAGTCCTGTTCTTTTCTTCACAGGAAGAGCTTAAGAACACTACTATAAGAATGGCTGAACAGAGCAAGGTTTTAAATACTCCCGGAGCAGAGAAACAGACCAAAAGAGAGTTACTGGATGCTCTTCGTCAAGAGCTTGAGTACGTTTCTTATGTCACCGTTTTTCCTTCTTTTAGTCTTTCATTATGCTTACTATTAGTATCCCATGCATTCCTATCTGTGTGCTTTGATAATCTGAGTTTTAATCCAATGTTTTTCCATTCTGATTAAGATTTTGACTATCTACTCGGTCATAATGTGGTTTTGGTTGACTTTTGTTATTGAAACAATTCCAAACTTCTGATATCTTGAAAATTGTACATTATGAAAATGGCTACAGCTTAAGTTCCCCATATGGGCTTACGTTAATTTAGCTGATTATCACTGGTATGCCAAAATTATTACCGGCTTAGGGTTCCTACTTCCTGTAATAAACCTTTGTATTTGAATCATTTTGAGTTATGAATCAAACCACAAAGTAGCATTCAAATGAGTAACTATATGATGTTAGTTGTGGTGGCTATAGGAGCAACTGAAAACGATGATGATCAAACTTGTTCTTTTGTATGTGGATCTTCTACAATTATTGGCATTTTCATAGGGCCTTGACCAACTATTAGAAATTGTTTCTTGATTGTCCTATGCAGGACTCCAGTGCTGGAAAAGGCTTCCAGGTCAGTATGGGAGTTGATTCTAGATAATGATGGGCTGGGTAAAGAAATTAGTGAAACAGTTGAAAGAGTGTATTGCCGCTTAAGTGGCCGCGAAAGTCCACTTTTTCCGTTACCAAGTTCCGAAACCCAGTTAAATAAGAAAACTGAACAGAAGAGGCTAGAAGAAAAAGATGGAGAAAGTGAGAACCAAAAGAAAACTTCAAATTCAAGTTCAAAGAAAAGGAGACATGGCGAGATGAACGTGGCAAGAGCGGCAGATGAAGTGGCTGTCCAGGTGGGAAAAGAATTTGCAGTTAGATCTGGGGATCCACCACCTCGACAGGAAACATCCTGTAAATCCTCTCTATCAACTTCTAAGGCATAATCTATTATGTAAATGAGCTGTTTTTTCATATGTGATAAGGATATGATGTTTCTTAGATTTCCTATTCTAATCTATCAAAATGTTTCTTAGATTTCCTATTCTAATCTATCAAAACTGTTATTATTTGGGCTTAGTGACATTTCTATGCGTGCTAATCTTCTGAAAATTTATATCAGAAAAATCACTGTTTTGGCCTTTTCATGACATGTTTCCTATTGCTTATAATAAGTTTTCCTTCATCCTTTGGATTTTGCGTTTGTAATAACTGGACCTAATCCGGCAAATTCAAAACTCAGCGATCTCCATTCCAAGTCATCTGCTGCCTTGGTTGGCTAGTGGAATTAGATAGCAAAGATAAACTGCAGTTGTTTTCATTGGAAACATACTTGAGCTAATGTCTTTACAATTAACAAGAGCACAAGAGCCTCAGTTTTTTTGTCCTTCTGCAGTACTGAAGAATGATTATATACATGAAGTTGATTATAGTAGCAAACGTATGATTCGTTTTCGCTACCATAAATAGGTGAAGAACTAGAAATTCTAGCATTAACAAAAGTTACAGATTCAAATAATTCCTGCTATTTGGCAGATCCAACTTGATGACATTAAAGACTAGAAGTGGATCAAAACTGAAGGTAAGTTTACATAGTGACTTCTGATCAATTTTGTAAAGTTTCTACCTTCGCCTAACTAGAGAGAACATAGTACTGCAGTTCTAAACAGAAAGGAAATAATGATCTAAAATCTATAAACTTTTGTTTTGATGGTCATACAAGTTATCTACACTCATTTCTGTAGCATACCCTCGTCCTGTTATTTTACCGATTGTAGGATTAGCTGCAATCATTTCTGGCGCATATAATGCTCCTGTTGTCATACTCATAGAATCATTGGAGTTGTTGCAATTTTGATACACCCTTGAATGTGCTGGAGATGCTTGGTGTTGATAGGATTGATCACACGATGCAAAGGGTATGTCAGCCGGTATATGAGCCACTGGATTTTCCAAACCAGCTTCAGCCGGTAAGGCAACAACTTCCTGTTTTTGGTGAAACTGACCTCCAACTCCACTTATATGTACATAGTCATCTATAACCTGACATTGAGCGGGGTTCATTGAGGCCTTTGTATTTTCCTCGGGGGGATTAAGGACTACAATCAATGAATCCGCTCCTGGAAGGTGATTACTTCCATTGCAACTTCCAAGTTGTGCACCAATGAAGAACTGGTTAGTGAGATTATATGAAGCTTCATCTCTGGCAATACCCTGACCTTGGTGAAAAAAAGGATCAATTTGAGAGCATTTATGCCAAGAGAAATCTGAATTTGCTTGAACGAAGCTTTGGCGAGGAAGAGTTGAGTTTAATTGTGTGGATGAAACATGAGCTACCAGTCTTCCGGCTTGATCCTTTGCCGGCGCATCTCCATAAGAATTCATTCCTTGCTTCCAAACTCGTGCATCGTTGATAAGTTGGTCGTTTGAATACGCAAAATCCACGACTATGTTGCCATGAAAGAGAGTTAAAAGAGTGTTATCTGAAACTGAAAATATGATTAAGAAAGCAATCTGAACATACCTGATATCGGCGAAAGTTCATTACAAGACAGATGACGCATTCCGTCATAAGACCGAGTCTGTGGACGGAGTCCCATAGGCATAGATGCAGTAAGAGATGGAGGAGGCAACTGCATTCCTTGGTAGCTGTTCAGCATATTCAGAATACGGGGATTATAGTGAACTCCATTTTCATCTGGGAAGGTTGGCGACCACGGCATACTTGGGAAGGCTCTCTTGGTGAGCTCGAGCAACCGGTCGTCGCATTGCAAAAGCTTCTCATAGTGCGTGTCAAGTGATCCCGGTGGAAACACAAGATAGTGCGTCCTAAGCATACCCCATTAGGTTCGTTAGGTATGTTATTAAATTCCATTTTGACAGAATGTTAAGGGGTAGATGATGTCCAGACCTGCATTTATTAGCATGCCCACCAGTAAAATCCGAGGTTGAACTCCAGATGGTGTGCTTTCTTGGCTGTGGATCAACTTCCACGAAAAAGAGGGGTCGCTCATTTAACTGCGTCAACTCAATATTGCGGAGTCAGTGAGAAGTTGCTTTCATTTTGTTTGCAAATTAAAAGGAAAAAGAAGACCTCAATTTCCAGAACTGCGGGCTTCTTGTCCTGAATGTTAGCTTGAATGGCTATTATATTACTCCATTGAATTTCAATCTTTCTCTTCAACCTCCCTTCCAAAATCTCCCACACCAACTTCCTTTTAGCAAAATAACACTTGGCCACCAGATCACCTTCATTTCGCGACACTCTCTGCAAAAGGAAACAGATGTTACGAGACAAGAATTAAGTTGGTACTATGATTGATTGACACAGAAGTCTGTTGTGAACTTTGTACCTCCCACGATCCAATTCTGAGAAGTGAAGCGGTGAAATTAGAAGCCTTCATTTTGCCGAGATCGTCATCCTTGACACGGTTTAATAATCCACGACCGGTTTCAACCTCAGAAGCAGACAACGTCTTATACTCACGGAAAGAGGAGGTAAGATTGAGTCTCAAACCGAATGGTCGTAAGTTCAAAATTTTATTACCTAAGGCGGTCTGTAACATAGATTATTAGCAGCATATAGCGACAGAGCATACATACGTCGAAGTCAATATAGAGACGAAAATGGAAGTCATAAGAAATATGGACAAAATAGACATGGAAGTGTGTAGAAAACTTGAAATTATAGTTACCTGTTCATCTTCCTTCTGATTTTCAAGAGTTTTCATAATCAACTCGTTTGCAGCTTGAATGCATTCAACCCCATTAACAAAATTGTACGCATCTTTTTCACAATCAAAATCCCCAACATATTGAACAACGTCACTAAGTCCAGCATAACTACCAACTTTACCACCACCACCACCGCTGACCGATGTCAACGCTTTGTTACATTGAGGACCACCACTACATTCACATCCAACATCACCGCCATCGGAGCATATGAAACGGTGAGTTACTTCAACATAATCTTCATCCATTGGGAACGACCAAGTAGTTAGCCCAAGCAAAGCAAACGTGCTTGGTGCTTGAACATGCTTTTGTTTTGTCTGACCACAGGCTAACCCCGGGTCCGAACCACCACAGTTGTTAGTTGAAGCAGGGAAAGGAGATACGATCATACGATGATCTAAGGAAGAGCGAAGGAGGGAAAACCAAAATCAGAAAAAAAAAGCAGAGTAAGAGAAGACTTCATACGGATACAGAATGCGCTGAAAGAGGAGTCAGCAAGCATGGAAGGTGAGGAGGGCATTTTAATGTGGAAATTTCATTTGACTCTAGTCCAGTATGAGAGTGTCCTATTAGCGGGAAAAGACTATTCTTTTAGTTGTGAATCCTTATCTCTTGCAGTTTCTGCTTTATTTCGACGATTTGTTAGTTATGGACAAGCCTATTTGCCAGGGAAATAACACTAACTTAGTATTATCTCATATATTATTTCATTTAGTATTATCAAATAACAAATTATAGTTTAATTGAAATTTTATTATTTATTAACATAAAAATATAACAACAACAATATTGTGAATAAAAATGTACACGAAAAAATAAAGTTAGGTTAATTTTATAAAGTAATTTTAATAATAAAAAATGAAAATATCTTGAGAATATTACTTTTTATATTGTAGCATCTCTATAAATGGGTTGGAGATACTCTTAAAGGTAAGATTGCGTATTACTAGACTTTTTCAGACTTCAAATCTCAACGAAATTTTTACCGGGTGTTGTTATTATCGTTTATCTTCCTACAATTGATTGGATGGAATTCGCTAGCAATACTAATTTTCTTTTCTCAAGGTGAAAAGAGAGAGAATTGAAATAGTTAATTGTGCAAAGATTTAAGAGAATTTTCAATCCAAATGTTAATATGTCATTAGCAAGCCGCCGTAGTAGCCATATGGTGCTTTAATAAACATTTATGTGACTTAGTAAGCAAGCCATGCAATGGGTCCCATTCTCTTTAAACAGCTCTTTTAAGATAAATATTGCATCTTAATCTGATACTTAAAGAGTATAGTTTTTTGGTTGTGTTATTGAGATTTGGAGACATTAGATAAGCTTTTAAATATATTTACATTAAATGTAATATAGAAACTACAAAAAAAAATCATATTATAATAGCAAAGCAACAACAATTTAAATTTTATGTTTTTCTATTTAGAAAAAGAGTAATTAAAATTATTCCAGGGTTTGATATTTTAATCACACCATGAAACAAAAACAAATCACCTACTACATTAAAATTCACAAAAATAACAAATCTTATATTTTCTAACCATGTTACTTGTACTTGGATTTTTATAATTTCAAATATATATCAAGTTTCATATCAAATGATGTTATAAATGGAAAAAGCAACTTCAATGAAGTCATGAAAATACATGTAAATCACTTAATTTTTAAATATTTTTTTGTTACTATTTGATACCTTGAATTTAATTATTTTGCTAGAAATAGTGAAATTATGTGGTAAAAATATTAAATAAAGTTAGGTAAGATTAGGTGAATCAAATACTATTTACAACGTTACATATGAAAGATACAATAGATAAATTAAGGATATAAAGATTGATAGAGCTCTTGCATAAAAGATCAGATAAATTGTGAATATAAGAATTTATAGAGTCATTGCATCAAATATGAGTGAATAAATAGATGAGGTAATTCTTGACCACAAATATTTACAAAAGTGCTACCAAATTATAGGAATAATTTGGCTACTCAAACTATCTGTAAGTTGAGTAAGACCTTATATGGATTGAAACAATTGCCACAAATATGGTTTAGAAGATTTGTAAGAATAATGATGGCTATATGAAATTGTCAAAACCAGGGATATCATATATTGTTCATCAAACACTCATTTTTAGGGAGGAGTCATAACACTTTTAGTATATGTCGAGGACAAGTGATAAGGAAAGTAAACAAAGGAAGATAGTCTCTAAGTTAATTTTAGGTAAGGAGTTTGTGATCAAGAAGTTAGGAAAGCTAAAATGTTTCAACATTATTAAAGTAGCTTTCTTTAGACAAGATATTTTTATCTCTAAGAAAATTATGTTACTAATCTACTTAGAGAAACACACAATATAGCTTGCAAAATAACAAGTACTTTAATAGACTTGAACATTGAACTTGGAAAGGCAAAGAAGGATGTTGCAATAAACAGGGAAATGTAGTATGACCTTGTAAGGAGGCTCATTTATCTATCTCACACACTACTAGATATATCATATGTAGTGGGTGTGATAACTTTTTTTTAAAAAAATAAACCAGGGATGGTATCCTGGAGGGGATGGTTACCTTTTTTTATTTAATATTAAAACTATATATAACATGTATGAGGGGAACATAAACCTTACCTCATAAATTAAAAATATAGTAGTGCAGATAGTAATGAATAATAGATAAAAGAATTATGGAAGTTTAAAGGAATTAGTGAAACCATCTGATGTAAGGAAAATTTTGTTTATCTGAAGCAAAAATTCCTCTAGTGTGTCATGTTAGGTCTTCAATATTATGAAATTTCACTGATATTTTTGTTGAGCTTGCTAGTCTCGCGAGAGCATCAGCAACAAAATTGATTTCTCTATAGATATGGGTGAAATTGTATTAAAAAACCTTTAAAAATGTAGAAATATCATGTATAAGATCCTTCTATCTAAAAGGATAGGTCATTTTTCCTCTCAAAATTTGAGCCAAAAGAAAAGAATGTAACACCCCACTCTCATAAGACATATACTTGACATTTTAGAGAATATCCGAGTACGTACCCCACAAGGATGGCATGTTAGAGCAGTCACATTACTAACTTAATCATAGCATCATCATGTAAACATAAATATCACAATCTTTAAAAACTCAATTCCTCGTTTTCATTTCATAAAATTGAATATACCTTGTAGTATTACATACTTCATCCTTATATATAATATCAAAGAGTTATTAGAGTCTACAGCTCTATTATAAAATATGCTACATGCTACATGAATGAGGAACTATAAAAATTTTTATCAAAATTCTTCAGTCTCAATTGAGCGACATTTGATCCATTTCTTTTATCCAAAAGCAGTACTAGATCTCTTCTAAGTTGTCTTAGAAGCTAAGTTAGTTCTCTTACACCTGAAAAGTCAAAGTTGCAATTTTGATGAGTTTTGCGAACTCAGTGAGCTACCCATCATTGATGACTCACTTATAACACATAACATATACAATTCATTTTTCAAGTTAAAAAACAATTCATGTCATCATATAATGCACATCTTTCACCAATTATCAAATAGCACCAAATAACACTTTGTTCATTTATTCACTTTTGACATTCATAACGGTTCATATAATTCGATTCAATCATTCATATAATGCATATTAAAATATATGTGCAATGTTCATAATGTTAGTGTAAGTCGACTTGTACATGATGTAACTCGACTTATGTTAGTATTGTGAGTTTGTTAGAGTAGTGCCCTAA
>JANPWT010000007.1:7221500-7236817 GCA_024678245.1 Erythroxylum densum
AAGAAAACAAGTAGCACAGTTGATAGAATCCCAAAAAGGAGCAATAAATAAATTTATTAAAAGAGTAGGCTCCTCTAGTGAGAGTCCTGAGAAATTAGGTGAAGGTGGTTTTGAACAACATTAAAAAAAAACTTAAGTGATGAGATTAATATTCACGAGGATATTAGAAATTTGAGTGAGGATGATCATGTATTAAATGCATCCACTTATAAATTAAGTCATTTATGTTTCATACAAATATATAAACTTAAGCATATTGTCAATTTATTGGGGACCTTTTTTTAAATTTCGCCCAGGGTTTATAAAACTATAAAAATGACCCTAAATTAAGGATCGAACCCCTGACCTTTGATTAAGTATAGATGAGTCCCCCTACCCAACCATATCTGTTGAGTTTGTATGGCTTTTTACAAAAGGTGACTGCACACCTCTTTTAGGAATTAGGACGAGAGATTGACAAGTGTTAGATGATGTGGCGTCGGCTAATTCTCTGCATACGAAATAACACGTACAAAAAGCATTTTGAATGGGAAAAGTCCAAATCCACTGACATCAAATATGTGCATGTGCCCATTTCCCGTTCTGTGCAAATGTCCATATCAAAAGTGGAAAAAGCCACGGTTGGCATACTAAACTAAAGAAAATCAGTTTAGTTAGGCAAAATCTAAAACTATCATTAGCCGTATGTGTGTAGATAAACAAAGGTGGCTTACATATTACTGGTCTCACTTCGTACTTAGCTACCATTTCGTGGGAAAGAACATAGAGGTGTCCTGTGTCCATGCTTTTTGACTTACAAAATAAGAGTGACCTAATCATACTTTTCTTATGAGAAAGCACAAAGTCGAGATGGTGATGGTTGGAAGCCGCCATTTCATGACAAGGTTTACATATGGCTCGAATTGACCTATTCTCTTGGGCATTAAATTTTCTTTGGTGGAATTGTGACCCAATGTGGTCCCTCCAAATCTTGCTTTTGATCATTCATTCTCAAATCTTATCCATTTCTTCTACAATTTAATGAGGTGACTGACTAGTGGGAGTTTCATGATTGGATATCTACTTATGGGATGAAAAACTCACATGGGCCTTTGAGATTGATACGAAGTATGCAATCTTGGTAGGATCTTCAAACTTGCATTCCCCTTTTTGGGTACTTGCAAAATGAATTTCCATGTCTTTTCCTAGCATAAACATCTTCTTTTGCATCCATTGGATGTTAAATACTCATCTTTTTCTTATTAACTATACCTATATTTCACTAGTGAATTAGTACAGTGTGTGAATTTGGAAATCTATCAAATTAAAGCAACAACTTGTAATAATATTATGTCATCCAAGTCAAGTCGAATGTTGAGGTCTTAATCAAAAGAAATAAGTATGACACGTACTCAAAGCTGAGTGATCGTTAATATCAAAAACTGTTTTGCAGCCTCCTCCAAATTATGATGGATAAGATGTCTCTCCATGTCAAGCCACTGGGCGGTGGTGCGGTGGCTACCAAAGCCAAGGAGTCAACTTTCAAATCACCAACAACCCACTTGACAACCGCCCCAATGATTGTTAATCGTATGGGATCTGCAGTTTGCTTTCCACACAGAAAGTAAGCCTGTGGAGTCTCTTCTGTTTATCAATATGGCCTTGGATTTTTTGCCTTTAGTACATTGAACAGTCTTGTCAAACAAGAGACTGATTGTTGCAGGGCGATCAATAAACTACAGTTATATACTTCACAGGCGTGCTGCAAGTATGCAACTGATATATCTTTTTCTTCCCTCCTGCGGACTAAAATTCTAGACCTCTGAACCTGAATCCAAAGAACCAAAACCTCTAGTTGTTTAGCTTCAAAGGAACTGTTAAAATATAGTCCATTTTTGCACCGAAATGATCATTGCTAAATCCCTACTTCACTTCATGATTGAATAGCTTGGTGTTGAACCAAAAACAAAAAGGAAAAAGACAAGATAAGGGCTGTATCAGTAACTTGCAAATTGTCAATCCAAGGATGAGGATAAAACACAAGCTGAAGCCACTAAAATATAAGTCGTTCTTTCGCAAGCATGAGAACTTATATTTAATCACCTTAAAATGGAAATTACATTTCTTACAAATGGGTAGTTTTCGTATATATTAATGAAATAAATGAAGAAACAATGGTGTTATCATCTCCTTGGTATTCAGGTGGTGCCCAATAAAACAATTAACTTCAGGTGTATTGTTAAGACCTAAATAGATCTAACTGATCATAGTACAAAACTGGACTGGTTGCAGGTGATACTCGCAAAGAATATCTCAGGAAAGCACGAGGAAGAAGGTGGCTTATTTGTCTTGACTCTTGTCATAGTCAAAGGCTAAATTAAATATCTGACTGTAATCATCAACAAAGTGGACTTCAAGGCCTTCTGTGACATTTGGTGCAAGCTCATCATAATCCCTCTTGTTAGCTGAGGGAAATATGATAGTCTTCACCTCGCTCCTCCTTGCTGCTATTGTTTTCTCCTTCACCTGTGTTTAACAAAGACAAGCATTTGTAAGTTTTTGAAATGCAAATCTAAAGAAATGACCAAGCATTACAACTAAGACGAGAGAATGACTTTTGAGATATTCTAATTATGAAGCTTTCTAAGTGATATATATATACATTTCTATGGCCAGCAATGCAAGTCGCTTCACAGAAACAATAAGTCTATCAAAAGAAGAAAGATGAAATCCTTCTCGCGTTTTGCAAATCGTAAGAGACGAAATATCACACATAAGCACTGAGTTAGATGGTGCTAAATAAATGGTTTAGTTACTAAAGAGGAGAACAATAGAGGTTGAACAAATAGTTTTATGTACCCCGCCAATGGGAAGGATTTTCCCAGTTAGTGTAACTTCCCCAGTCATCGCTAGATCTTTCCGCACAGGCTTCCTCATGGCTAATGAGAGCAAGGAAGTAATCATGGTGCAACCAGCACTGGGCCCATCCTTTGGAGTAGCCCCTGCAGGAACATGGAGATGTAACTTGGAATTGGCAAAGAAGGGGTTCTCAGGATCCTTTTCAAGCAATATCGCTCTGGAAACAGTGTGAGCTATTTCGGCACTTTCTTTCATAACTTCTCCAAGTTGACCGGTAAGATGTAGCGAACCTTTACCCTCTCCTTGCTCGATATGAGTGGTCTCTATATACAAGGTGGAACCCCCCATTGCAGTCCAAGCAAGACCCATCACAACTCCCACAGGAGTCTGTTCATAAATGCGCTCTGCATGGAAAACTGGTTTCCCAACAAAATCAGCTAGGTTCGGTGTGTCAACCAAAACCTTTTCAACTGCATTAGTTGCTTCACTCCCCTCAATCTCCTCAGGTTCTTTTGCACCCTGTCAAAATTTTAAATATTTTTATCAAACATGTAAAAGTGTTAATCATATATTTCACACTTTGAAGATTGCTAATCCAACAACGGTGAAAATTGTTTTAACTGGTTTCACAAAGTTCCCAAAGATGCAATCTTGCAATCACTTCGTCTTTGTTCCAAAAACATTATACTTAATTTTAACTAAAGACCATGTCAAATTCCTGAAAGCTTCCATGTTTTTAGACAATCATTCGAAAAATTATAGAAAAGGGAAGAGAATATTCTACCTTGGTGAAAGAAACTCCAAACACCAGTTATGAAAATATTTTAACATACCTTAGAATCACCAGGTTCATCTATTGGACCCTGGCTTTGATCAGACGGGTGATCCATCTGTACAACCTCAGCTTCTACAGAGGTTTCCTCAATTTTGTCACTGCTACTTTCCTCCACTGATTCTCCGGAGATTACAACTGCTTTTTCTTCATTTTGTTTGCCAACATGATCTCCTGAAGCTGAAGATTCACTTATCACTCCTTGTCGAACAAGTTTCAATGCTATCTGTACAATCATACAAATTAAGAATCAATCCACCTCAAATGTCCTATTTTATGCATGTTTATACCTGTGAAACTTTCATTTTCTTGGATAGAAAATCTAAGCAAAATGCACAATCCTTGAACCAATGGAATATCTCCCTACCTATACCCTGATAAATCAAAACGACACACAGCACACAAATGTTTAGAAAAGAAAAGAACCTTGCGATAAATTTTTTCTATGTGCTTTTGAAGGTTCCTAACTCCTGCTTCTCGACAGTAATTCTCTACAAGTGCAAGAAGAGCAGCTTCAGTCACTTCAACCTGGAATGGATTACATTGTCAATGTTCTATCACGGAGAGATATATCCATCACTATCACAAGCAACAAGTAGGTACTATCTGCAGTTACAGAACAAACATCCATACAAGATCATGTCACAGACTACAGGACAGTTTCTCACTATTTATATTCATTGTTATTCCTCACACTTGTGAGCAAGGTGGTGGAATAAAATAGGTAGGTAGGAGACAGAGTGCTACAAAGAAGTGACTGACCTGTTCAGGCTTAATTCCACATGCTTCACGTGTAGACTTCTCCAGATAATCTCTTGCAATGTGCAATTTCTCGTCAGTGATATAACCAGCAATAGCAACTACCTCCATTCTGTCTAATAGGGGCCCGGGTATCATGTCAACGACATTTGCTGTGCAAACAAAAAGAACCTGAAATAAAATGTCCGAAGGATGAATCTTCAAGTCATATAATAAAAGGTAAATCTAAAACAAAACCATGTAACCAAAGACATAATAATTAGCATGCCAGGAAGTCAACATCTTAGCAAACCTTTGATAGATCAATTGGAACATCGAGATAGTGGTCCAGAAAATTTGCATTTTGCTCTGGATCAAGAAGCTCCAACAAAGCACTTGCAGGATCACCAGCATGTCCTCTTCCCAGCTGACATTATGTGCAGCATAATTATAAAAAAGAAAATCACTGCTAGAATAACAGGCATACAAATTTGTTGCATGAGGGAGAGAGAAATAACATTAGCAAAACCATGCTAAATCAACAAAGGTTTAGACGCAAGAATTATAAATCAAATAAACCATTCAGAACTGCAACAGAATTTTCTTTTTCTTTCCCCGTACCCTAAGTTGAAAGAAAACAGTTGGGAAAGAAAATACTTTTAGAATAGGAAACTAAAAGTTCCAATATGTACCTTGTCAATCTCATCGATCAGAACAAGAGGATTAGCAGTTCCCACATTTTTGAGGCATTGGACCATCTTTCCTGGCATTGCACCAATATAGGTTCTACGATGCCCCTACATGTGACTTGACTCCGTGAGCAATGAGCGTATATTGTTTCATATGACTACTTAATTCATTTTTTACAAAAAATGCTTTAATACCTTAATTTCAGCAACATCTGATAATCCTCCTACAGAAAACCGAAAAAACTTCCGATTCAAAGCACGTGCAATTGAACGACCAATGCTAGTTTTGCCAACTCCAGGCGGGCCCGAAAGACAAATAATTTTACCTGTAATAAATTAATGGAAATGAGAACTTTTTTTGCGATGGGTCAACAATGATGTAAGTAGATGGATGCAAAGAGAAAATGCAATCATCATTCACATCTTCAAGACATCCAACAAACCTTGTGATATTCCTCTCAGTTTTCCAACAGCAATAAATTCCAATATCCTCTCCTTAACATCAGTCAATCCATAATGGTCTTCATCTAGAATGTTTTTAGCTCGAAAGACGTCAAAATTTTCATCACTGCAGAAAATTAAAGATAAAAATTAAATGAGAAAGTTACACCGGCAGTGATCTGGTTATCTCAAGAACTGACATAGTACAGACTATTATGAGATAATTTTCCATTATCATAGCAGCTTTATCAAATGGATTCTGCTAAGATATGCAATAGACCACATGTAGGACAAGTCCTACTACTGGAAATTCAAGGATGGGAAACTTCAGAGGAAGGAATAGAGAACTGAGGGGGAAAACAAGGAACAACGAAGAGACACAATAACAGAACAGGGTGAACGCAACCTAACAGAAGACACATACCTGTAATCTCCCCAAGGCAAAGCAGTCAACCAATCCAAATAGTTTCGAGTTACATTAAATTCACTTGAACTAGCCTCTAAAAGCTGCAATTTTGTGAGCTCTTCTTCCATAATTTGCAACACTTGAGATGGGATTTTCTCCTTCCTTGGCTCAATCCTTTCCCTAAACTTTGCTGAGCAAGGGGATATAAAATATTGATAGTACACACAACAAAGTCAGACTTTTAATGTTTCCTTCAGTCAAAGTGAATGCAGGAGCACAATAGAAATTAGACATGATAAAGCAGCAATTTAAATCAGCTAGATAAAGCAAATTAAATAGGCAACAAGCATTCTAACCCTCAAGTCTAAGTCCTTGGTACATCTGTACATTTCAATTGCCAAGTCCTCTTTCCTCGAGAAACCATCTCATATTTGGTGCTTTCAATCACACAGTACAACTACTAATGTCTTTGAGGTGGTTAGTCAATACAACTATAGTTATAAGTTAAGAGTTACATTCACTGACCCCCTCTGTGATTTAACATATTATCAATCTATCCCCTGACTTTTAAAAACTATTAATCTCTCTATAATTTTGGTTGAGGGAGTACATTGATAACGTACCAAACCAAAAGCGGTTCAATGAATTTAACCTTATAAGTTATTTTCATTAGGAAGTACAAAGTTTCAAACATTAATTCAAACTCAATTAAAGGGAAACCAAAATCACTGTTACAACATATTATTTTCATTTACATATGACTAATAATTCAAGACTCTGGATAATTGGTTATTAACTTCAAATTTTGGTTGAATCTAACTCTCTAAAGCGTAGATTACACTTTTTTAGGTATGGAATTGATATTATTAATCAAAAGGTCACCTCACCCAAGAATTGCTGAGCATCAAAACTGTTTTATATGCCAATATAGTTAATGTATTTCTTGGAAATTTAGTATGCTAAAACTTCATCATTTCTATCAATCTTCCATAAACAACTCAGTGTTACCAAAACAAACATGTCTTGCACTCAATAAGATCCAATTAGCAATAGTCTGAGTCAAAGACAAGCTAATCAAAGCAGAGTCTAACCAGAAAGAGCCGTCTTGTCATCTGTCTCCAGCCCTAGTTCCTGAACAAGTGATATTTAACCTCAAGTCATTACCAATGCAAACTTTAGCATTCACATGAAATCTTCATCAACTTGGACTAGTTAGATTCTAATTTCATTTGTGATTTAGATTTCAAATGGGAATGGAAACCTAAACATAAAATGACAATTGAAAACAGGGTCCAATTACCTTCTTTATAGCCTTCAACTGCTCATTCAATAAGTAGCGGCGTTGCTCTCCACTTATCTTTTCTTCAATTGCTTTTGCAATTGATTCCTAATTATATAAAAAGATAAATAAATAAACAATGAAATTCAATAAATTGACAATGCTCATTTTTCTAATTGAAGTAACAAGGATACCTGAATCTTGGTAATTTCCATTTCTTTTTTCACCAACTCTAGTGTGAGCTTCAAACGTTTATACACCTATCTCATCAATGTACAATATCAAACAAGATACTGCAAAAGCTTATTTTTAACAACCCAAAGGATCATAGGAAGAACAGCTTAAAGTATGCATCACATAAAAATGTTGCTACAACTTACATCTAGCTCTTCAAGAACTTTTTGACATTGCAATTTGTTTGCACCAGATATTGCTGCCCCAAAATCTGCTAACCTTGGAAAATTAAAGTCGCCTATATGCTGCACACATTAAGGAATAGATTCCCTAACAATCAGTCTTATAGAGGCCATTGATTTCTATTGAAATATGAAACAAAAATAAAGAAGACCAACATAAACACACATTGACATAGTTCAGATATAAAGACCTACTAATGCAAAAGAGCTTAAAGTATATAGAAGAAATAAAAGAGAAAAAATTAGTCAACCACAAACCTTAATTTAGTGAGATGAGGATTGGAAATTAAGTCAATAACATAAAATAAGGGCTGAAATTTAGATTATGTTCGGATTCCTTCTTAGATAGGAAGTAGTGGTTATATGTTATTCTATTTTACATACATTATCCTAATTGTTTATAACTTATAGAATTTTTATTTAAATAGGATTTAAATTTGTTAGGAACTCTTTCCTACAAGAATAAGAGTGTTAAGAATTCTATATATATGTGTAGTCAGCCTTTCAAAAGAATAAACAATCTGAAATCTGTCTAATATACCTGGGGGATGTCAAATTCCAGTAGTAAACCATTGACAAGAGTTCCAACAATGGGTTCCTCAACTTTGCGAATCAATAAACAATGTTTGAACATTAATAACTAATCTTTCTGGTCTAAGAATGCAGAACTGTTTTTTAGAGCTCAGAGAAAGTTGTGCCATCTTACATCTGATCCCCCAACTAATCAAAAAATACTGAAAAATTGGCAAGCTGATGATGCACAATTACTACATATGAGGAGTTGAATTCTCTACTACAGATCACATCTGATATTAAGGAGGTGCAAATTCAAAGAGAGAATTTGGTGACTATGACATTTTTTGCTAGATTGAAATCCAAGTTTAAGTCTATGCGAGCACAAATCTTGGTAGGAGTAGACTTTCCATCCGTGGTTGAAGTATATTATAGGCTCTCTTGCTCTATGACTAAGGCAAATCCACAAAAGCATAACTCTAATAGGTCAGCACTTACAGCACAATCTGGTTCAAAAGTCCAAGGAAGTCATGGAGGAAGTTGAGGAGGACATGGTGGTCGTGGTGGTAGAGGAGGTTGTGGCAGGGGCTCCTGACTCCATTGCACTCGCTGTGATAAAAGAGGACATGATGAAAAGTCTTATTGGGATAAATATCCCCATTTGCGAGCTACTTATATTGCATCTCTTGAAGAACATTCTTCGGCTAAAACTTCACAATCATTTGTTACTTTATCTCATGATGAGTGTACTAATACTTGCAGAATTAGTCAACTCAGCAGATATTGTCTTCTTCTATGGCATTTGTGGCTCATAAGGTAACCCAACCGTCGGTTTTCATCTGTCCTTAGAAAACAGCCATAGGTAATAAATTCTAGTGTCACTGATCATATTTAAGGTAAAATAACCAACTTTAAACATATCGTTCCTTTAGCTGCCTCTCATAATGATAAACATACTATTGCTAATGGATCTACTGCCACCATTAAAGGTGTTGGATCCTCTCATCCTTGTTCTTCTCTTCCATTACCATCTACATTATTTGTACCGAACTTTCCTTTCAATCTTATGTCTATGCAAATTTGACTAAACAACTAAATTTTTTTGTATGTTTCTACCTTCATAATGTCATTATTTAGGATTTGAAGACCAAGATGACGATTGGAGTAGGGCGTGAATCAAATGAAATGTACTATTTTGGCAAGTTGCAATCATCCATTACATGCCCAGTGTTAGTCTCTCCCATTGATATCCATAGTCGATTGGGTCATCCATCATTGAAAAATCTCATGAAAGTAGTGTCGTGGTTAGATTCTATTTCTACTTTAAACTGTGAGTCGTGTAAGCTTAGATCTTAGTTTGTTTTTCTCTCGAGTCAATAAAAGCGTTGAAAAACCTTCTATGTTAATCCATACAGATATTTGGGGTCCGACTCGTGTCAAGTCCAAGTTGGAATTTCAGTATTTTGCAATTTTTGTTGATGATTTCTCTCAAATAACTTGGTTAAATCTAACGAAAAATCGTTCAAAACAATTATCTATAGTTTGTTCTTTCTGCACTAAAATTTAAAATCAGTTTAATACCCGAATCAATATTCTTCGTAGTGATAATGCTAAAGAATATTTTTCAAGCTCATTCTCTAGCTACTTGAAACAAGGTATTCAACATCAATCTTCCCGCCCACACACTCCTTAACAAAATGGGGTATTTGAGCAAAAAATCCAACATATTGTTGAAACAGCTCATACCCTGTTAATCCGCATGAATGTACCCAAAAGTTTCTGGGGAGATGTTGCACTCACTGCATGTTTTCTTATCAATCGAATATCATCTCCTGTGCTAATGGGTAGAACTCCATTCTCAATTCTCTTTCCCTATCAAGACCCTTTTTCCATTAATCCTGGGGTATTTGGTTGTGTTTGTTTTGCTCATCAACTTCAACCTAACACAGATAAATTAAATCCAAAAGCTATAAAGTACATTTTTCTCAGGTAATTTGTTTGCAAAAAGGATATAAATGTTTCAACCGCTCGTTGAATTAGTTTTTCATGTCAGCTAATGTTACATTCTTTGAAGACACACCGCATTTTTCTGATGATTAGTCTGTCTCTACTGAAACTGATTAGTGTCTACCAATTCCTTTTGTTCCTTCCCAAACAACTCCTAATTATGTTGCTCCTGACACTAATCTTACTCCTTTGGAATGCCTATCTCGTCTTGATTTGCAGGTTTATACTCGATGCACTCATCATGAAGTATGACCAAACGATTCATGCTCGTCACCATTGTCTTCTCCATCTTCAACTCCATCATATAATGATCTTGATTGGCCTATTGCTCTCTGTAAAGGAAGAAGGTCTTGCACATCTCACCCTATTTCAAACTTTGTTTCTAATAACTCATTATAGTCGTCATATGCTACTTTTGTATCCACGTATTGGGTTTAAATTAAGTGCAAATGGGCCTAAGCCTTTGTTGTAAACTTATTTAATACGCCTTGTCTTACAATAGAAACTCAATCCAATATAAATTTGTCGATTACCAAAACTTAATCTTTTAAATTTGTTTGTACAACTCTGATCTTCATTAAGCAAAGATTTTTAAGATCTAATTGAAAAACTAATTTGAAATGTTAAAAGAACAATCTCAATTTGGTGAAATTTTTTTAATAAAAAGAAGGGACTCATTGAAGTTTATAGTAATTGCTCATTTTTATACTATATGAGACATCATAATTTTGTCAATTTCACCTTCACCTCAATTAGACTCGAAATGATTTATGCTCGTTAACAACTAATGACTATTCAACGAAAGATATTAATTTAATTATCTTATGATTCATAGGAAACCAAATCTCTTCCTTCCCTTAATCTCCTTTCTTTCAAGAATCCTTTTATTATTCTATTCTTTTGACACCAAGTCGGGCAATTTTTCCTCTTGTCTTCTATACCTGTAACTAAGTTTGTTTCAAAAGCTTTGGATTATCCTGGATGGAAACATGCCATGGAAGACTAGATGTTGGCTTTGCAAACTAATAATACATGGGAATTACTTACTCTTCCACATGGTCAGACAATTGGGGATTTTTGTTGGGTGTTCAATGTTAAGGTCAATTTTGATGGTATGATTAATCGTTTAAAAACTCGCTTGGTAGCTAAAGGTTATACAGTGTATGGTATGGATTACACTGAAACCTTTTCCTCTTGTAGCCAAATTGATATCTCTTCATGTTTTCATTACATTGGCAGCCACTCATAATTGGCCTCTTCATCAACTTAATGTGAAAAATGCTTTCCTTCATGGTGATCTTCAAGAGACTATTTTTATGGAGGAACCACCAGGCTCAAGGAGAGAGTAATCTATTGTGTCGTCTTAACAAATCTTTGTATGGTCTAAAACAATCACTGAGAGCTTGGTTTGGGCGCTTTAGTACAGTGGTTATCGAAGATGGGTATTTGTCTATCTCAAAGAAAGTATGTCGTTAATCTTCCAGAGGAAATAGGTCTGTTGGAAACAAGGCCAATTGATAGCCCCATGGAACTAAATGTAAAACTTGATGCTGATAAAGGAGAGCAGTTGGGAGAGTAGTTGGAAGATCTAGGTAGGTATTGAAGACATGGTAAACTGAATTATTTGACTGTTACTCATCCAGATATCTCATTTGTTACAAGTGTAGTGAGTTAGTTTATGGAATCTCCACGAAATAGTCATTGGTATGCAGTCATTAGAATTTTGAAATATTTGAAAGGCAAGGCCTTCTTTACCAAAATCAATGGACAGATTCATATTCAAGGGTATAAAGATGCAGATTAGGTAGGCTCTTAAAGGCTACTGTATATTTTTGGGTGCAAACATGGTGTCATAGAAAAGTAAAAATCATTCGGTTGTTGCACGTTCTAATGCTGAGTTTGCCATGGCATATACTACATGTGAGTTGAATTGGATGAAGCATCTTCTTGGGAAACTTGGTTTCAAGCAAATCCAGTCTTTCATGAGAGAACCAACATACTGAGGTGGATTGTCACTTTGTTCGTGAAAAGCTTCAAGGATTGATTGACATACCATATGTCTACTCAGAAGATCTCAGTTGAAACCTATATATAACAAGTTTGGAGCTTATGATATGTATGCTACAACTTGGGAGGAAGTGTTAGAAAAGATTTACATTTAGACAAACATTAGGAAATATCTATATTAGGAAAAGTATGATCTCCTCTTTATTGTGTGATTTTCTCTTTATTCCTAAGATCTTTTTCTTATGTAATTGGTTCTATATAAAGGCTACAAGGGTCTTGAGTTATTATCAAGCCCTCAGTTAACTATTCTATGATTTTCACACACACGCCACTACCTGTGCCTCATGAACAATGGCAGGTGTTACAAAGGTTTTCCTAAACACCGAACTTATACGGAAGTTACGACTATTCCTTTGCACAACAATTTCAATTAGGCCTATTTAAGCAAGACTCAATTTTTTTACATGATCGTTGACCAACAAAACCTTGTTCTCGAACTCCTTAAGCCCCTCAAAGTGTTTAACTCACACTCTTGCAAGAATACGACAAAAGTATTAAATAATCATAGAAAACAATAAACAAACAAAAGTTACAGCAAAAACTAACTTTTATTACTTTCCCAAAAGTATATAAGGAAATGCTTTCTCACAATGTGTTCCCTTCCTCTCTATCTTTATTTGTAGCAAGGCCCAAATAAGCTATTTATAGGCACCTTTGACTTTACAATTCATAATCCCAATTTACGTGAACTAATTAGATCACCTCTTATCCTTATCAAATTATATCATACTAACCAATTGAATGACACCTCCATCCAAATGGGTCTCTATCTAATAGGATTTAACTACATCACAACAAACAAGATAAGAGATTATACTTAATTAGGAAAGATATATCCATATCCATTAATAACTCTACTATCTTTAGATGATTTTTCCATATGGTTTTTATCTTCAGAGCTGATATATATCTATTGTGATCTTATTCACCATATCATCCAAGATCTCCCCACGATCTCCATCTGTTAAAGATAAGTCATCCAAGCCCAAAGCCTTTTGTAGGACACTGGTTTGGTCTACTGTTTAGCCATGTCAAGTCTATTAATCATGGTCTATCTATTTGAGCACACATTAAGTCCTTAGAGCTATCACATGTCTTCATCTCAAGTTATCTTTTGGTCTCACATCTATATCTTGCATCTTGTCAAAGATTTCCACCAATTTGCACCAATACATGCCAACTAATTGACGATGCTTGTTTTCTTTATCTACTCATAAGTCTTTGCCTTATTCTGTCATCCTAAGTGTTAAACATTGGTAAAGGCTCACTAATGCTTGCACGATTCCATATTAGAACTTAAGGGTCTAACAGAAGGACATAAGTATGGATTTTGTTTTGGGAATTAAGACTTATAATGTTGTCCATCTTGCTCTTCAAAGAGGTTTTACATCTGTATGGATTACCTTTAAATATCGTTTCTAATCGTGAAATAAAGTTTGTGAGTTATTTTTAGAGAACTCTATGAAAAAAAAGTTAAACACTAAGCTTCAATTTTCAAGTTCTTTTCATGCCTAAACCAATGGACAAATAGAAGTGGTGAATAAAAGCTTAGGGTACTTGTTAAGATATTTGATTGGAGATAAATGTGAAAATTTGGGCCCTAATTCTTCCTATGGCAAAATTTGCATACAACAGTTCCATAAATAGATCTACTGGTAAGAGCCCTTTTGAGATAATTTTAGGAGTTCAACCAAGGAAGCCTATCAATTTGGATCCTTTTACCACAAACAATATGAGTTAGTGTTGAAGCTAGAGGTTTTGCACAACACATGAGGGACATCTTTGATAAGGTACGACGAAATGTTGTTCAACATCGTCAATTGGTGGAATTTAACGAAGGGGTGTTATGCGCTCATGCTTGGGATTGAGTCCAAGACGATTCTCAGGAAAGTTAATCTCTTTCCCCTCATTTACGTTAGTTCCCTTCCTTGCAGAACCTATTTTTGGTGACAAAAAACTGGCAACACTTGTCAAAGACAAGGTCTCCTGAGATTGGCCAAATTACTTTACTCTTAATTAGCTAATTTTTATGATAACTTCTTGCTTACTTTATTGCATAACATAATAGTCTTATATAGACAAAGAAACATAAAAGTTCCCCCTAAACTAGGACTCCTAAAAAGACTCCTATGCAAGCTATTTTAGGACTATTAGAAAGACTCATATTCAAGCTGTTTTTATTAACATAACTATAACAGAAACTAGTGCAAAAATAATAGGGAAACAATAGGCTTCCACTAAAAATAAAACACTCCTCTAATAGACTCCTAATAAAACACTCACACGCCTCTAATAGATTCCTAATAAAACACTCATCCATATCATTACTGCCCTCTTCGACATCGAGCTTGCCCTCAAGCTCAGAATCAAGTTATGCCAGTGATGGTATGCAAAGATGTCTCCTCCTCTTCTTCCTCAAAATCTGCCACTCAATCCAAAAAAGTCTCTTACATTTGTGCCCCACTGAATAAGACTCATCGCAATTGTAGCACAACCCCTTCTCTCTTCTTTCAACCATTTCCGCTCTGGTTAAGCATCTTCCCATCAGGGGCGGGGTACTTGCTATACTGGAAGTTGTTGTTTTATCCCCTGAGTTTATCTTACTTCCTAAAAGTGCGGCAGCACTCGCACTGGTGTTGTTACTACTACTGTCCAGCTGCGAAGATGGCCATAAGGTGGTGTCTCGGTTGCCTCTTGCCCCTTGGGTGTATTGCATCTGCATACATTATAATTTTCTTTCGCATGCTCTTGCTACGTTCATTGCAGCCCCCAGATTAACAGGATATTGCATCTCCACCTCGATTCGCGGCCCTTCTACCAGCCCAGCAGTGAATAAATTTACTTGTAGGTCTCGTGGAATCCCTATGGTTCAAGCTAGCAGTGTTTGGAATTGGCGTTGATATTCTTCTATGCTCCCTGTCTGTTTGATGTTTGCCAATTATCCTATAGGGTTGTTGCTAAGTTAAGGGTCAAATCTCATATTGCAATGGTTTTTGAAAGAGTACCAATGCATCCCTGGTTCTTCTTCTTCAAGTTGGAAGAACCACAGTTGGGCATCCCCCATTAAATGAAAGGCAGCAAATCTTACCTT
>JANPWT010000007.1:7280357-7290994 GCA_024678245.1 Erythroxylum densum
AGAGCAAGCTTCAATAATCACCGAAAGCAGGCTGAGATTTCTGACATTTAAGAAGGTAAACAAGCTTCCATTTTTGACTGTCTTTTGAGACAATATTCAACATAAGGCTCCTCTAATTCCGCCAATGTCTTTTGAGACAATATTCAACATAAGGCTCCTCTAATTCCGCCAATGTCTTTTATTCCTTTCTTCCTTACGTCCTTAACAAAATCTAGCAAATCGTTGTTCAATATGATGAATGATTTTTTTGGCCAACTGGAAAGTAGAGAGATCATGTAATGGAATTATAGATAAGATATGTTGATGAGAATCATTTGACCAGCCGGAAAAAGAAGTTTTTGATACCAACCATTTAATCTCAACTCAATTTTATCTATTATGTGCTAAAAATAAGATAGTTTTGGTCAACCCTCAGACAACATACATCCTAAGTATTTGAAAGTTAGCTAGTCCTGTTGAATTTTAGTGATAACTGTGATTAAATGGGAGTGAGATTGGCTCATATGCTTCAAAGAAACATAAAAACTTTTGGTCATGTTGATTTTTTGTCCACTTACTTTCTCATATGTATGTAGAAAATTCATCAAAGCAGTAAGAGATCATCGATGCCCTTTGGTGAATATAATTATATCATATGCAAAGCTCAAGTGCGTGACAGGAGCATAACCCTTTAGTAATGCACAATACTCTATCTTTCCTTCTGCTACTTGGTGATGCTAAGTTTTAATCTATTTAAAACTCTCATAATATTGCAAGTGCACAAGTTGTGAATTATAGGATGTGAGGTGTCGATCCCACAAGGAGTTGAGAACTAAACTAATCTAATCTTAAGTTATCTAAGACTTAATGAATTAATAAAATAAACATAAAAATAGAATAGAAAAGTAAACACAAGAATATGATTGACAGAAAATTAATTCGTAAATTAACATGAAGAAAATCAACTTGAGCAACACCAAATTGACAATGGGAAAATACACAATAAAATTTACAAAATTATAAAAGATGAGATTTTTCCTATCATCATTGCTAACAAAAACATTTATGTGTTATTGTGGTGTCGATTCTAGATTATCAAAGGGAAGATTACTGTCTCTTAAGTTATAATCACAAAACCTAATTAATAAACCTTAATTTAGTTTAGTACCAAACACGTACTCTCAATTATAAACAACCCCAACCTAATTGGTTCTTAAACTTTCTAATATACAATCGGGTCTCTCTTCATATAATTACTGATTTGATTAATTGCACGATCTATTAGATTATTTAACTTTCATTAAACAACCAAATAGTCTCATATTCGATTTACTCTCGATTTATTACCAAAACGTGAAGCTACAATAATTATTCACAAAACTCAATTGCGGTAACACAAAAACGATTAGATTAACAACAAATCAAGTCAAAATCCCTAAAGAAAATTATAACATCATCATTGAATCCAAATCCACAAACATATTCATATCCATCTTACACATTCAAAAAAGAAAGAACAAGATCAACAAAATAGTCACTTGGAAAGGGATTGGGATGACTCTGGAAGGCAGCAACATCGGAAGCCCTCTCCTCTTCTTCCTCTTCTCCCTTCTCTCCTCTTGAACATTTTCCTAAAGTGGTAGAATGGAGAGCTCCTTTTAGGGTTCTTTCTTTTCTTTATATACTCTTTTCTATTATGGGCAACCCTAGGGTTTTTTCGGGTCCAAAAAGTCATAAAAGTCCCTTGAAAACTTAAATCTGGAAGGCCGTCCACATCTGTTTTCGTGTAGGCCACGATCTTGACACTTGATTTCACCTTCTGTTATGATCGTGGCAGACTGGTCACAATCGTGGCAGCTCCATCTCGGTTCTATCACGATCGTGGCATTTTTCCTCAGGCTTCCTCCGATTCTCTTTGGTTCTTCGATATTTGCACTGAAACATTAGCAAACACATTAAGGCCCCTCAAAAATATAAAATTAAAGCTTAATCGCGTGTTCTAAACCATAAAACATACAAAACACAAATATTTAACTAAATAACAAAATCCTAACCTAAACATGCACTAAACATTCAATTTAATAAATATACATGTACTAAACTACCTACTAAATATTATGCAATCTACCACTATCATTGCTAAGGCGTTCAAACCTCTAAAAAGTGCTTAGGAGATCAGTATAAGTAAATATGGCAATATAGGATCACCTTGTTTAATGCCTCTTGTTGCTTTGAATTGGTTACTATCTTGCCTATTGTTCAAAACCGAAAACCAAGTTTTTTTTTAAGTTATTAAGAATCAAGTTTCCGAAATGATCATCTAAGCCCAACTTCCTTAGTAGTTGTTCTAAGAAAAACCATGAAACTCTATCAATGATAGTGGCCAGAGAAGACAAACACTGACGAGCAGAAGAGGAGTCCACGACAGAGAAACCATATAGAAGAAAATTACACGAGAAAATAAGGGACAGATGAAGCAGGGGAAGAAGAAGACACAAAGAGAGGAGCTTTCGGGTGAGTTAAACCAAATGACGTCGTTTTGGTTTACTTTAAAATGCTAAAATCAAAGTAGACGATGACGTTTACCTTGAAAATTTACCGACGAAATTTACCAGTGAAAAAACTTTTGTCGGTAAACACAACTTTTTTATTCGACGAACAATTCCCGCTTTCTTTACCGATTGATATTTTATACTGTTGAACATTTTTTTCAGAATGATTTGTCTCCATATTTACTGACGGATATTACAACTACTACTAAATGACATTTTTCTCATTAATTTTACCTACGTAAATTATTTTTTCGTAGGCAATTTACAACGGTTTCATTTCTGTCAGTAATTTTCTATTTCTAATTTCTACATTTCTTGTAGTGTTGGGCTTTTCCTTTATCAGTAGTCACACTGCCTTTGGTGATTATTACTTGCTCAGATGTCTTAATGGTAAGGAGTATTTCAATGGCTTCTTCCTCAAGGTGTGGTTTTGTAATTTCCATATTCTATATATTTTTTCCTTTTGTTGCTCATAGTGCATTTCTTCAATGTTAAAATTAACTTGCACTTCTTCAATATTTCCATCCTTTGGCTTATCTGGGTTTTCATCAAGTTATTCGATCAGCTTCCCATTATTGAGAATTTTGGTGAGACTCCATTTAGTTTTGCTTTTCAGTTGAGGCTTCCATTGGTAGGTTATAGAGATTTCAATTTCGGAGAGATTACCTATTTCATCTAGCCTTTTGAGTTTGAGAACTTAAAAAAGTGGTTTAGTTATCTCAGCTTCAATACACACCTTAGTATAATCTATCCTCCCTACTCGAGTAGTAGTTTTTTCTAGGTTTAGTGACTTTCCAATTAAGCTAGCTATATAGCTCAGACCAATGGTGCTCTAATATTCTAAAGGAATATTATAGAAATTTACCCACACTAGCACATAATTGATGTTCCTTTTGTCTAAAACCATGTCTAGTTTCAAAACATAAAGAATCAGGAGTTTCCTAACACAAAACCAAGGTCCAAGCTCTAGGACCTTATAAGCTAATATTTGTGTGGTGAAGGAGAAGATGAAGAAGCCCTCTTGGCTAATTAGGACTTTGTCTAATCCTATATTCAACCATTTTTTCTCAATCCTTTTTTTTTACCAAGAAAAGAGATGGTCTTTTACAAATGAAGTACCCTAATAGAGAGTTCTTCCATTGGTTTGCACCATGTTTCAAGACATCCATGGGAAGAGAGATAACATTATGTAAGTATCCAAGAAATATATAAGTTAGCATGTAGCTAGAAGCCTCCTTACCAACAACTTTCGACCATGTTTCCTTTTTAATGGCATCTAGGTTCTTTTGATTCTCTAAGGGAACTACAGGGGTCTAGATTCCAAAGGAAGAGCCAGAAGATGGAGGAGCTTATGGGTAGAATGATATTTCTTGGTTGTTGCTACTTTTAAAAAGAGGAGCAAGGTCTAACATTAGCCAGAAAGAGAAAAACAAAAGAGTTATTTACAAGAAATATGAAAAACCATTCCAAAAACATCAAATAACTAGGTAGGATGAGAAAGTAGGAATGAGTGAAAAGCCCTCATCACTTACGAAGAGAAGTAGAGAGCAACTAAACGATGGGAAAATAAATGATCATGAAAGGCTGAGGAAGAGGAGCACTTCTCTTTACATTTTTGTTTTAACCTTATGCCTCTAAGAGTTATTACTACTTATAGGATCCTTTAATACTCCTTTATTTTTTGATTGCCTCTCCACATTCACATTGATATGTGTTATCAACTTTAAAACATGTTGTGAATCTATTACATTAGCTATGTCTTGATTTAACATATTCAAAGGCCTTTTATAATTTCCTATATATTCTCTTATCCATTGGCTCAAATTAGGACCATCTCTATCTCCTTAAGAGCATCTATTTTTTAAAGATCGTCCTCCTTGAGAGAGACTTTTCAACCTGTAATATAAATCTCTATAATAATGATTTGGCACAAATCTCCTCTTTATATGGGCCACTCAAGACTCCTCTTATTATTCACCAATTGATTCCAGAAAATAATGATATACTCAATAAACTTTACTAAAATCATCTATACCTTCTTCTCTTCATAATAATTATGACAATCAAAGATTAATTATGTCTTTGTCTCCCACTCCAAATAAGCTTTAAGATTATTTATACTCTTAAAGGAGGTTATGTTCATCTTTATACTGCTAAGATTCCATCCACACTGTCTCAAACTCTAGGCTCCCAATTACGCCCAATAACTCTCCTAGGCCTATATAAGACCTTTTAACCTTAATTTCTAGATCATATTCATCAACACGTAAATCTTCACTCTCTTCCTCAACTTCCATTGGGATAATTGGATTATGCTAATATTTCTTCCCTAATTAGGAATTCAAGGGGGTGATTTCCTTTGGAATTCGTTAATTTGATGGTTTTGGTTCTTCAACATGTCTTTCACTTTATCTTATGTCACATTCATCCTTTCAAATTGTTGATGCATAATTGACACAAGAATACATATTGTATTTCACTTCGTTCAGTGTTAAAACACTTTTCTAGACATATTTAAAAGCTCAAAAAGAAGTTAGTAAAGGAATTTTTTTTCAAATAACTCATATTTTCATTATTTGATTAGCTTTCTTGATGCTAATCTCACACTCTTTTACCTTTTACCACTCTTTACTTTCTTCTCAAGTTCTTTAAGGAACTAAACAAACAAAAAACATTGTAAATTCCTAAAAATCCAAACAATTAATGGATTAGGAAAGAAATAACTCTCAAGTTAGGTAAGAAGCAAGCGAATTGAATGACATAAGCAAAAAAGAAGTTTAATAGAAGGGAAAAGGGAACAAAAGATTCAATTAAATGAATTGAGCCCTCTAAAGATGAAAAAGGTGAGCAAAGTAGAGCATGTATGCAACTTAAGAGAGCTTTAAGAGAATTCAAGTGACAAATCAAAAACAAGGAGGAATCAAGGACATCAAAATTTATCAACTCATTGTAATCCTTTTTAGAACCTTGTATTGGTCATTACAATAACCTATAGGTTCAATCATCGTATAATTATTACATGAAGCTCATATTGCATATACTTTGTTATGATTAAGAAGAAAGTTTAGAAGGTTTTAAAGAAAACCCCTCTAAATCTTTCAAAAACCTTTTAGGAAATTCTTAAAATTATTTTGGATCAATTTTTGTCAAAAGAGTGTGTTTTAATCTTCAAAAGAACTTAATAAGTTTTCAAAAACTTATTTAGTGATTTTGAGTAATTAATATTAGGGTTTTAAGGTTTTATGGGCATACTTAACATATACTAGTAGATCAATGTCCTTGAGAGTTTAAAAGACCGTACTGGTAACTATACTAATCAATCAGCGTTGTATAATAGTTTGACCAATATATGTTCTTAAAACTACCCACTATAACAACTAGTATTGTTTTAAATCACCATATATGTTATTGCTATAAATCGATTTTCTCCTCTTTTCTTACTTTCATTTGTTATTATTGTGTTTATTTATGATTATTTTATATGAACTTGCTACAATCATTAATTAAAATGAACAATTTATTAATTAGTTTTCAAATAGGACAATATAAGAATACATACATATAAGGTTTTGGAAAGGATATAGTGGTCAAAAAGTATCCTCAAAAGGATAGACGATATGGGACAGAATCATTACCCCATTATTAAAGTGAAGAACGAGGAACACCATCAATCATGCTTTCAACAGACAATTTAAAAAGTAATCTCATTTTGTTAAAAGATTTGACATGCTCCCACCTACATCTCATGCAAGATTCAAACGCATGAGCTTTTACGAAAAGTCGTAGGAAAACCAAAAATCTAATTTGGATGAAGTTGGTTTAAACTGCAGTGGAAATATGCATATACAAGAACAAGATTGCTACGCAGAGTATGAGAACAAGAACACTTTAGTTGTTAATTCTGAGAGCTGGTGACATCTAGGGGTTTAGGTAATTATAGGAAAGCATATGCGCATATCTTTTTGTCATATTCAATTATAGGGACCGCAGCACCAAATTGCCAAAAAAAGGAAAGCAGAAATAAGTATAGAAAAGCTACTCTGCAACAGATCAATGCCAACCACGGGAAGACTTGAAAGGACAAAGTCAACAATGAATACAGTGATGCTGCTTATTGAAAACTCATGAAACATACAAACTGTATTCAGATATATACGCCTCCTGGTTAATGGATGGTATGTGCTGACACATTTGAAAACATAATCATCGCACCTTATCTCAAAATTCTCGACCTCAGATTTCTATCCTAGCATTTATTTTTTCGTTTAAGCGTTCCATTACAGAAAGTGTACAGTTCCACCATCTGGGAAAATTAACTGTGTGCAGACTTTTAACTCTCCATGTTCTATCTGAACCATCACGGCAGCAAACTATCACAAAAGGCAAGACTGGAAGCAAATCAATGAAACAGAAACGAGTCCAGAAATTTATGTAGCATATGGGCAACAATTATACGTCATATTAAAAGTTGAAACATGAACAGAAAACATTCTGACAACATATCAAACATAAAAGCTCATAGGTTAATAGTTTTATTGCAAAGTAGCCTGTTACAGGAGAACATGTTCAAAAGGAAGGTTTTTCTACCCATTCATCATATGTTACACATTAACTGTTCCTTGACAATGACATCTAAAACAATTATCTAGCTTGATGTAATCAACGAAAACCTACTTATCTCTGGTCCTCACTGTCAAATCATGCTATGGGAAATTATAAGCTTATGTCATAACAGAAATCTTGTCATCCAGAATTCAGGGAACTATTAATTCGTATTCCTTTGACAGAGACATCCATTTCATTCAAAGAAACTATCTTGAAAACTTCTTACTTCAGAAAAATCGAAAAAATGACTTGCCAAAAGAAATTGCCAGCAGAGATTGAGAGTAACAGAGTTAAGCAATGCCGACATCAACATATTTCTGACTAAGCTTACTTTCAGATTTGAGAAATTTTTATCTCAAGTGAATAGATAGTTATCACAATGAGATGGCAAGCATACAGAAAACTTTGTGCATCCTGAATGCTAGTCCCTAGAAACAGGTTTGGAATGTAAACTGCTACTTAGGTTAAACAATTTGATCTCGTGAATTTATGACAGAAATGGCTTGCTCCATAAAGTTCCAAGGCCATTGTCATATGAGACAAAACAATTATGATTATAGCGCATGTATTCGAAGCTGTCTACCAATTGAGAAATTACAGCATTCTCCAGAAAATTTATAAGAGTGCAACTTTTGAAAGAAATCAAGGACTGAGGACATAAATGATAGGAATCATCATGTATGGAACTAACTTCCCAAAAGTCCAAGAGTAAGATATATAAATGGGGTTTGACTCCTTTAGGAATGAATCAAGTTACATGAGACAATTGCAACTGAGCCAAATAAGAAGGGAAAGGCAAACAAAATCTTTTGAAGCTTCAACGGTTACTGGAATTGAGATATCATTTCATAAGCCAAAGGCAGAAAGTTGAATTCACGTGAGAGAAAGCCTAACATCATAATTAATTGCCCATCTAGTCACCTACCTTTTGATGATTAAAAAGTCTTACCACATTTAAGATACAAATTGGACAAGTAAGGTTGTAGAACTCTCTTTGCAATCGCAAAACAAATTGATCACCTCTTCATCCAGGCCAACAGAAGGATAGATAATTAAAGATGCCTTACATATAATCTACACATATCTGAATCTCTAATATGAAGATATGCCCAAATCGGAGCAAGTTAGCTGCTTACAAATCCACCTGCAGATTCCACACCGAGGAAAACCAGTACAAGTATTAATAGACCAACAAACTTCCCCAAAACCAAGGTCAAGAACAAAGAAAAAGCGAGAAAGAGTCACAAAAGCACCTGTATATAAGGGGTTGATGGATGCAAGTGAGGAGAAGCAAGTGGCAAACTGAAATCTAGCCTCTACTGAATTCTCTCAGGTATCTCCCTGAGTACTTTCCTCTGACGTTTAACAAACACCAATTAGACAACAGAAACTGATTACAAAAGTCACTCGGCCACTCTCAAGTCTCTAGAGCAACAATGCTTAATCCTTCATCCATCTATTACTGTCCAGATCCTTCAGAATCATCTTTATTGGTATTTTGCCGCTGCTCTCTATCGTGCCCTAACTGCTGATAAATCTGGCTCAAAGCCTGTGGGTTCAACATCCCAATATGGCCATCTTGCGATAACCCAAGCTCCAACCCAGGCAACTGCTGGCTAGTCGCACCCAACATAGAGGTAAAACTCATAGTACCCATGTTATTTCCGGGCAAGTCAAACCCAGGAAACCCAATTTTCGGAATATAACTAGAACTCTCACTCGCCAAATTAGAAGTTGATGGACCAGTGGTAGACGGTGTCTGGAAACCGAAGCCCCCAATCTGGGGCCATAATCCTTGATGTGTTCTCCCCATATTGCCGCCTAACATTGCCCAACTGGTCCTAACAGCACTGGACCCACTCAATTCATCAATTCTGTGATGCAAACCAGCTGATAGAGAGGTAGCCTGGTGAGACGAAACAGAGCCAGTAGCAGCAGCTGCTAAAGCAGACGCAGGCATAGTCCCACTACCAGTAGCTGCAATAATAGAAGGTTCAGCTTGTTGTAAAAGCCACTGAATGGTTTCTCCGTCAGATTTGTGACCCAATTCTCTGGTCAATTGAAAGATTCTAGCGGCACAAAGAGCAGGCATCCTAATTCTGCGACCCCTACCTTCAACTTTGGTATGCCTGTCTTTGTTAGAGCTTTTTTTAGGTGCCAGCAGGTGTTTCTTTTGCTCTTCTTTGTCTGCAATAACAATCTGGAAGTCTTTGATTTCAGCGGGTCTGTCGTTTTTGTTGTCTCCCATATTGGGTTGTCTTTGTGGGGGGAAGAAGTTGGAGAATGGTTGTGGTTGCTGCTGCTCTACATGTGATGGCGGTGGTGGTTGTGGCGGTGATAGATTGGAGGGGACCTTGGGATCCATGAACAAGATAGAAGGTCAAGTATGTCTTTGATTGAATAAGGTGGACCTGAAAAGTCTAGTCAGTCACACACACCCGTTTAGTTTTCATTCACTGCTTTTGGTAAGAAGGAATCATAGTCATAGTCATAGTCATAGACAGACAGACAGCAATAACACATTATTTATTATTATTGCAAAAGCAAGAGGATAGGGATTGAAATAACTTATTTTTTTAAATTAATTATCAAGAAAAGCATAACACCGACTTTTCTAAAAGTAACGTACTTTTTATTTATTTATAGAAATTAAAATAAAATTTCAAATTTCAAATAATAAATATAATCTGACACAAATATGCCCACGCATATGATACACCTAATTTTGTAATGAACCTCACGTCGTCCCAGTTTATATTGGCCGGTACTTAGCGTATCAGCTGAAAAATGATAACAGAGAATAATGCTCCAATGCCGGCTATTGGTAATTTCCCCTCCCGCATTTCTGCTACTTTTACTCTCTTTATTTTCTCTCATGCTCACTCTATCTCTTCTTTCATTGTTGTCGCCACCTCCTCTCCGACCATTTGGTGACCTCCACCACATTACCAGCAACAGCCCGACGCTACCGGCCCATCACCATAGCAGTCACAGTCACAGTCACAGTCACGAAGTCTCTCCTGAATCGCTAAATTTGAAATAGATTTGGATCCAAATCCGACCTGACCTAACCTAACATTGAATTGGGGTTAATTTTTTAAGTGTATTTTTCCTCTTAAATTTGAAAAATAATTGCATCATATTTGATTGCTTATCTATATTTTGTGATGAAATTTTTTAAAAATTATTGGAATTAAAATTGTTGGAAACTATTGAGAATGAAAATTGTTTATTTATGTTTTGTAATCAATATCATACTAGACTTAGTACCGAATTGAGTTTTGGTATGGTACTATAATAATAGATACAATTTCGAGTAATTTTTTAAATGTATAAAATAGTTTCTAAATTTTTTAAAAATTATAAAATAATCTATTAGTATATTGTACTATATACTTTATAATTTTATATCACCATGTCTCCAAAACTCGCAATAATAAAAATTTAAAATAACAACAATTTATTTGTTTTTATTAACAATAATGTTCACATATTTCATAT
>JANPWT010000007.1:7300766-7311623 GCA_024678245.1 Erythroxylum densum
CCAACTATGGAATCATAAAATGTGAGCGTATTTTTCTGTAGGGTTATTTCAATAAAATCTCCTTAATCATCATCGGTTCATGTTCATGCTTTGATACCATAAGTGTTGGGCACTCCACCTTTGCGAGACTTATGCCAGACGTCCTAAGTGACATCTGAACATGCATCCCACAAGGGGGAGACCACACCAATCAAACAGTGGAAATTCAAAAAAGCTTCTTTAGAATAATTGTAGCCCTATTACACTTAAAACATAAAATAAATTACAAACTAACACAATTTTAACCTAAACATATGCCAATTGATCGAATTCACGGCTAAACACATATCAAACTATGCTCTAAAACATAATGCAATTTACACTTATCAGTTGGATGAGCAGAGACTTAGCAAACTAATCCCTCTCTACAATAACAATGGGGACATACAAAGCTATAACAACCATAAAGGCGTCAAACTACTTAGTAACACGATGAGGTTATCGAAGACGGTGATTGAGAAGAGAGTGAGAAAACACTTATCTCGGAGAACCAATTTGGTTTCATGCTAAGGAGGTCCACGATAGAAGCCATACTTCTTCTTAGATAATTAATGGAATATTATAGGGTGGATAAAGGGGACTACATATGGTTTTCATTGATTTAGAGAAGGCAGGGTACTTAGAGAAGTCATGTAAAGGTGTTTAGAAGCTAAGGGAGTTCATATTACGTATATACAGGTGTTATACAAGTTATTAGGGATACATGTAAAGGTATTAAGACTAGAATAAGGATGAAAAGAGGAGATACATAACATTTTTTTAATTAATATCAGGCTACACTAATGATACTCATTGAACCACTTCCATTTTATATCAATCATGGATGAGCTTACCAAGAATATTCAAGGAGATATGCCTTGGTATATGTTTTTTTGCTAATGACATTCTTTGAGTGGATGAAATAATCGAGGAATTCATGTGGAGGTGTTTAGGAGCTAAGAGAGTTCATGTCACCTATATACAGGTTATTAGGGATATGTGTGAAGGTGTTAAAATTAGAGTAAAGATGACAAGAGGGGCGCCTCATGAGGTTTATGTGACAATAAGATACCACTCAAGCTAAAATATAAATTCTACTATTTAACAATTAGGTCGATTATGCTCTACAGAGTAGAGTGTTGGCTCATTAAACATGTGCATAGTCATAAGTTAATAATGGCATTGATAAGGATGCCCCATTAGAATTGCTCTTACAAGAAGAGATAGGATCATAAATATAGTGATGAAATATGAGTTAGGGGTGGCTAAAATTAATAGTAAATTAAAGAAGATAAAACATAGGTGGTTCGAACAAGTTAAGGGAATACATTCTAATGCTTTAATGAAAAGATGTGAGAAGATTGTACTTAGGGACTGTAAGAAGAGAAGAGGAAGAGCCAAGAAGAATTAAAACAAAGTGATCATGAATGATATAGCTCTATCAGAGTTTATTGAAGACTTGGCCATCAATAGGAAACTCTGGTGAACTAAGATATAGTTAGAGGATCCTATATAGAACGAACTTTCTCTTCTTTAGAATTTTAAACATTTTTCTTCGATTATTGTATTTTTTAATTAGCTTAAAAGCTTTTTTTGTAACATTTTCTCCTTTAGTTATTTCATTTATTTATTTTGTATTCCTTTTCCTTTTCTTTTTCAACTGTTTGTAGTTATTTATTCATGTATCTGATTATTTTTTCTTTCAGCTGTTTCCAAAAATCCTTTTGTTTGTGAGTTTATCGAAAATAGCCGCTAATAACTATTAATAAAGTTGCATACTTTTGGACTTTCCCAAATCCTACATCTCATCAAGATTCTTAATGAGACGTTACTGTTATTGTTGTTACTTTTTGTAATCTAATTATTAAATTTTGTTATCTTTAATCAAATGACTTAATAACAAATTGTACCTAATTTTCATTTCTTCTATTTTCTATGTTAGTAATATATTCCTAGTCTACTCTATTATTATGTAATTTATTTTTCACTCTCCGTGTGTATGTATATATATATATATTTCAAAGCGAGCATATTAATAGAATTGAAAAGATATTTTGGTTTTTTTTAGTGTCCAATTATTAAAAGTGAATTCAATTCTCTAATTCCTAAACCTTAACAAGCAATCTCACGCACTAAAGGTGCAGGATTCGCTTACAAGACTTTATTAGGCAGACTGGCAACATGAGCAACGACCCAGATGGTACTTGCCGTCAGAAAATACCCTGAACCATGGCACAATGAGCCAAAACATAGACCTTTTTATATCTTTGATGGTAAGCAAATTGCTAAAGCTCCGTTTGTGGACTATCAGTCACACTGGCTCCAGTCCTCTGCAAAACCAGCATTTGTGAGATCACTCTCTTTTATCTTTCTTGCTCTCTTCCTACAGAGAGTACCAGTTACATCCATCTACATATATGAGCGCATCCGAGGTCTTGTCAGTGACTGTCCTCCGTCGACAAATATGGTTGTCCCGGTCAGGTAACGCGAGCCATCACTAATTAAATAGATGACGGTTGATGCCAAATCAGTTTTAGCATCTAGCCATCTCTGAAGGGGTACTACTTCGTTGGCCAACTTCGCTGCTCTCTCCATCCCCACTGACACAGCGTACTGATCTTCAAGGTTCAAACCTCTTGCTATCGCATTAATCCTGATCTTGTATTTCCCGATCTCCATAGCTGTGTGCTGAAAACAAAAAGTTAACACAAAAATGAAGAACACTTAAATTGGAACTGTGGATCAACAAACGCCATATTTATATTCAATTTTCAATTGCTCTGATATATTGGCATTAGTATCAGATAATTTCTTCCAACCTAAGGGAAACTCAGTTGTCTAATACTATGGAATTTGAGCATAACGAGATCCCAATTTCCATGGACTGATGAAGAAAAAGAACCTTTTGGTTGCAGCTTGTGCCAACAGATGTACGGTAGGAGACAGGAGTGAAAATGTAACAATACTAGTACTTACTCTAACCAATTGCTGGATGCCTGCTGAACATGAGCCATATGCTGCAGCTCCTGGATAAATTCCTCTCTCAGCACCGATTATAGAAGAGACCATTACGATGGAGCCTCCAGAACCGTAATCCCGCAATCTTTGACCAACAGCCTTTACGAGAAACCATGGAGCCATAAAGTTAATTTTTATAATTTTCTTCAACTCCTTTTCAGCTAATTGTAAAGGGTCTTGCATCTTTCCTGTTTCAAGCAGCCAAGTGCCGTGAGATTTCTCCATTACTTCTTGAGTTACAATTCCTAGTTATTTTTCATTAGAAACATAACAACTACAAAACGCTGAAGATCAAAATGACGAGCCTAATTGTCCATGTATACTGTCATGCAACATTTGATGACTTCAAGACAGATTTATCTTGGGATGAAACCTAGTAATCATTCCTTGAATTCTACCAAGTAATCTTAGTTAACTACTAACGATAAAAGATTGCATTGACATGCTGTGGACTAAAAGTAGAAGTAATTGTAAGTGATGTTTCCCTCAGTAATTTCTACAAATTTTCTTGCTCCTGTTGTATATCGTCGAGAAGTAAGAATGCTTCAATCTCTTCCATTGTTATCTGATATATGAATTGTACCTCAAAGTTCACAGGAACCATATAGAACATAAGCTGACAAGAAGCACTGCACAGGGGGGCGGGGGATATTAAAAATAGACTGTTTGATCCAAGGAAATTACCTTCATAGCTATAGCAATGCACAAAAGCATCGAGCTTCCCGAGAATCCTACAAGCTTTATCCACGGCATCACTAAAGTGTTCCTCTCTGTCATCTTCCATGTCGACTTCTACCACTTTTATTGGAAAAAGATCCTCGATTGAACTTGTGATCTTCTCGGCGAGAATCCTTAGGCAGTTCTCGTTTCCCATCAAAACCAGCCTGATTTCATCAAAAAAAATGTTAAGAAAACAGAGAACTCAACAACCCCACCGTGTTGCTCTTTTTTCTCTTCTTTTTCTTTTCAAGTTGATATTTTATTTGTAATCAAAAGAGAAATGCCCTTTGTGTAACCATGTTATCTTTTTTATGCATAAAATACTCAACACCCAGTTGAAAATAAACTGCAATGATCACCGATTCCTCCTTATTCGTAAAACTGCGACCATACATCAGAAAGATTCCTTGGGAAACGTTCCTGTCAGTCGACAGTAATAATCTTAAAATTACCGAACCCTTATTAAACGATCAACGTGTTCTAAAGAGATCACACGAACGGATTCAAGAATCCACCTAAACCTTTGAGACTCGTAAACTCAAACGGAATCGTTCAAATGTTCTGTAGGTGCGCAATGTTTATCAGACATGAAAGAAAATGAATTTTACAACTGAAACTCGACCTGCATCCTTGTTTGGCTAATTGGAAAGCAATATTCTGTGAAACTTGGTCTCCGTTGGATGTAAGCAACACCTTCTTCGTTTTGTTGTCCATTCCTTGAGACAAATTTGATGGATCACAGAGATAAAGAAGAAAAATATAAGAGAAAGGGAAGTGGGAGAAGGTTTTAGGAAGAGAAGGGGAAGACAAGGTAACTGGCGAAGAAATAGGAGAGTGAAACAGAGGAAGAACAATATTGATCGAGAGAGAAAAGAAGAAGAAGGAATGAACGAATGAACAATTACATGTATGGGAAAATGAAGATTTGAAAGGACGGCAAAGCAAAATAAAGAGGTGGTGAAGTGAGAAAGTCGGGTGGCCAAAATCCTAATGCTTTCTGCCACTGCCAGAACAGAGTTTCCCTTTCACGTGTCCCACTTTGGGTTGGGTTCACGTCTCATTCTCCTTACGGGAATTTATGGGAAATTGTTAGTTAGCGGGTAATTGACCAAATAATTTACGGGAAATTGTTAGTTAGACGGGTAATTGACCAAATAATTTCTTCCTCCGTGGACTACAAGGATATTAAATTTGTGTAAAAAATTGTATTATTGATTCCCAAAGTGATTACAATTTATAGAAGAGATTACAAGAATATAAGAGATAAAATAGCATATAGTTACAATAGTAAGATTGAGAAAATGATCTGTATAATCTAAGTTGTTATAACTAATTACAACAACTGGCTTAGCTGTTATAAATTTGAATCAGAGTTTGTTGACGGCATGGACTTAGTCTCTACACGCCCCCGCAAGATGGAGGATCCATTAGAGACTCCAATCTTAGAATGAAAATGAAGAAATTGACTGCGAGCAAAAGCTTTCGTAAGTATATCTACTAATTGATCCTTCAAGCTAATGTGCAGTACACGTAAGGAGCCATTAGAGACTTGTTCTTAAACGAAATGATAGTTAAGTGCCAAGTGTTTCGTTCGTGAGTGATAGACTGGATTAACACATAAACATGTTGCTCCTATATTGTCACAAAATAAGCTCGGTGGTTTTGGAAGAGAAACACCTAATTCATGCAAGAGATTTTGAACCCAAGTAACTTCTTCTGCTACATTTGCAAAAGCCTTACACTCAGCCTCTGTAGATGACCGAGAATCAGATTTTTGACGAGCTAACTTCCAAGAGATAATATTAGAGCCCAAGTATAACATATACATCATAGTTGAATGACCATTATCGAGGGTACCACCCCAATCAAAATTAGAGAAGGCTATAAGATGTTGAGAAGAATCCCTCTTAAGAAATAAACCATGATAAATTGAACCCTTTAAATATCTAAGTACACGTTTTAAAGCTCGTAGATGCCATTAAGTTGGAACATGCATAAATTGAGACAATTTATTGACAGCAAATGAAACATCAGGGCGAGTAATGGCAAGATATTGTAAAGATCCAACAATACAATGGTAGTTAGTGGCCTCAATATAGGAAGAACCATTAACAAGAGAAGAGTTTCAGAAGAACTCATGGGGGTGGCAACTTCCTTAGCACCAGCCATGTTAAATCGATCAAGTAAATCAGCAATATGTTGATGTTGAGAAAGAAATAAACCCAATAGAGTAGAAATATCCTCAACACCCAAAAAATGATACAGGGAACCCATATATTTAATTGAAAATTGATTGCCTAGCTTCATAAAAAGGCCATCAAGAAATTTAGAATTGTTACCTATAAGGACAATATCATCAATATAAATAAGAACATAAAGCGTGATTCCATTGCGGTCATAAGTAAATAAAGATGCATCAGCAAGTGATTTGTGAAAACCAAAGTTAAGTAGAAAATGTTGGAGTTCATTGCACTATGCCTAAGGAGCGTATTTAAGACCATATAAGGCTTTACAAAGCTTGCATATGTGATTTGAATATTGAGGGTGAACATAACCAATAGGCTGTATCATGCAAAAATGAATTGTTTACGTCCAATTGACGTAAAGGCCAATTTTTAGATAAGGCAAGACAAAAAACAATGCGTGTTGTAACAAGCTTTGTAATAGGACTGAAGTTTCAAAATAATCTCTTCCTACTTGTTAAACCCTTTGTCGTAAGACGAGCTTTGTACTTGTCAATAGAACCATCAGATTTTTTTTTGATATGAAAGATCCATTTGCAACTAATTGAAACATGAGATGATTTGGGAACCATTTCCCAAGTACCATTGTGTAACAAAGCATTAAATTCAGCATCCATGACTTTGCGCTAGAGAGGATCTTTCATTACTTGTGTAATAGTGGTAGGTTCAAGGGGAGGAGGAAGTGGGAGTTTGGTGGTGAGATTCACAAATTTATCATTATAGTATTTAGAATTTGGCTTTCGTATGCAAGTTGGATGTGGGTAAACAGATGATGAATTTGTTGGTGATGGAGTAATACGTGAAGAAGAGCTAGATGTGGAAGAGGGAGAGTGTAGCAAAGAAATACCCTCAACTTAGAGTAAGTTTGCAAATTAGATAAATTTGTGATGCTCTACTATCAAATAACCAAGGTTGTTGTGACAAAGTTGGAGTGTCATGACCTATAAATTCACAAAAATGGCAAAATAAATCTTGTCAATATGATTGATGGTCATTTTGATTTTGTCGAGGATAATTTCCTCCATAATTGCTACGGGACCTGTGAGAATTAGAATTGTAACCTTGAGTGGATCGGTTGAAATATTGAGTTTGAGCAGTTTACTTTTGAGCAACATTTGCTGTGACAATAGTAGGAGGAGAACTCGAGCCTTTGTCTTTCAATGTTCTTTCAAAGTAAATTAACTTTTCAAATAACTCTGAAAAGTCAATAGAAGATTTATAAACTTTGAGAGGTTGCTATAATAGGACTGTGTTCATCCCCAAGTTGAGTGATGATGTGGACAATAAGATCTTCATCACTTATTAGATTTTGAATGAGAGCTAGTTCATCTATAATGGATAGAATTCAGCAACTGATTTGGTTCCCTTTGATGTTTGAGCAAGCTTGGCTATGAGAGAGATGATTATGGACTATGAAGAGTTCGCATAGTTATGAAGTAAGCTCTCCCAAGCTTCTTTGGAATATGCGGCTGAGGAGATGATTGGTTGAATGCTTTTTGAACAACTACTAAGAATTGCATTAATAAGAATTTGATCTTGCCAATACCAAAGAGTGTATGCTGGATTACAGGTCTGTTTCTCGCTATCAAGAAATTGTGGTGGTGAAGCTAGAGTACCATCAATGTATCGTAGCATATTGAAGCCAATAAGAGTTGATTGAATTTGTCTTCTCCAAACAGGAAAGTTGGTATAAGTAAGTTTGATAGGGAAATTTGTTAGTGCATTTAATTGCACAATAGATGACATTGTTGAGCTAGATATAGTCAGATCAAAAAGAAAACTCGTTCGAGTGTTTGAAGCTCTGATACCATATAAGGATATTGAATTTGTGTAAAACTTATATTATTCATTGCCAGAGTGATTATAATTTATAAAAGAGATTACAAGAATATAAGAGATAAAATAACATGTAGTTACAACAATAAGATTGAGAAAATGAACTGTATAATCTAAGTTGTTACAACTGATTACAACAACTAGCTTAGTTGTTATAGATTTGAATCGGAGTTTGTTGACTGCATGGACTTAGTCTCTACATGGACCCACCTTTGACACTTCTATGGCGAGTTGGCGACTTCCTTACTCTAATCATTAAATGCTTATAACTCTCGAGGATAGTGTTCAAATCACTTGTTTCTGTTACTCTATGCCTACCTTATTTCAAGAGCATGCATCCATTTATTTAATTTTTGTATGTCTCATTTATTACATTGATGAATGCTTATGAAATAGGATAGGTACAGAGTAATAAAAACATGTAATCTGCTCCCTTAACATTCAATTCTATAAATTTTTTTAAATTAAGTTGTGCAATATTGCGACAAATGTGGATTATTTAGGTACAATTATGAGAGATATAATCAATTACGATAACAAATTTAACTACAACCTCAATATTATAATAAACACAGTTACAATTGTAACTCTATATAAAACTCCAATTTCTACATTTTACATATTGAATAAGAAATATAGACTTAGCATCTTATTCTAGTTTTAAACTTCTCAGGGAGATAAATTAGTATATATGTACCAGAATAGCCCAAAAATTGAGATGGATATATCATAAATCAAACATAAAATTAGAAAAGAAATTAAAAGACAGGTATACTATTTAGTTATATTTTCTTCTATGTCCATTAAATGTCATCCTCATGAAAAATATTTTATAGGATGGACTTAATTTTGATCATATTGATGAAACCTTATGATTCACTAAATTCTTATAGTGGTTTTGGAACTAAGTTAAATCCCAAAAGAACTAAATATTGCTTTCTTAATTTTAATTGATAAAAAAATAAAAGATTATGATTAATTAACTAATAAACTAAATTTAACAAGGAATCAAGATAAATCAAGTAAGTATTAAAGTGAGAAACTAAATGATACTTAACTCTGATTTAAGGGAAATATCTCATTTAATTTTAAGTTTTATCATTGATCTAAAAAAATAATTTTCACAAGTTAAAAAGTTAATCTAAAACTTATTAGGATAGAAATAATAAGTTTTAATTTTTCCTAAAGGAATTGATTCAAACTCAACATTTAAAATAAAGTTTATCGTAAATTGATGAGATATATAATATTCTATATCAATTGAATGATATTAATAAATTTAGTAAAAACAACTAAACCTTAAATTAAATAATTGAGATAGCTTTAACTTTTTAATTTAGTTTTCTTATTTTTATAATTTAAATGTGCAAATTTATAAATAATTTATTTGCTACTTATACCAATCGTTCATAATAATTATGAATCACTTAATTCATGGATAACTAAAGAATAATCAACATTAAATTAAATTATTAAATGAATTACTATTAACTATTTATGAAATATAAGAACACAATTTAGGAAATACTTAAATTAAAATAAAGTATAGGTTTAGAATAAAATCTCGTAAGGTTACAATTGTAGTTTTAAATCCCTTATATCAGAATATTCAAAGTTAGTCACTCGTTGCTATTAGCTATTGTTCCAGCGTCAAAATAGAAGAATAGATGAAAAATGAGGAGGAAATACAAAGGAAAACTCATGTTTGTTTCATTTTGAAAATAAGCTATTTTTAGGCTGATAGTTAGTAGACGAGTCCATTAAATTCCTCATAATTCCATAACTGATAACCCAAGCATAAGAAGCTTCAAAGAGAAAAAGAAACGTTATGCGTTCGCACTAATGAAACATTTGAAAGGACAAACGCGTTGACGAGGGCTTTGAAATTTTTTGGTGGTCGGCTGCCGAAATTCATCTAAACTGCTCTTTGGGCCTACCTAAAATTAGGGTGGATTCTGGAAAACGATTCCGCATCCGCTCACTTAAGTTCTCGACGTTGATGCTATATAGTTAGTTATCATTTTTTAGAGACTACGAGTATAATAGAAGCATTTGTCCCAAAAGGATTATTTTAAGATATTAAAGCGACCGGTGAAAAATCGGCCACATTAAAATTACCTTATGAAAAGATTCGTTTAATATTTAAAAATTGATCAGCAACAATCAGAAAAGTAAGAAATGTTGGGATGAACTAGAAAATTTTGAATAGAGCTCCGAGCTTATCTTTATAAATAGTAAAATAAGATATATTTTTATTCTTATAAAAATGATAAAATATGGCTCACTTTTAATTTTATAAAGAACTTTTTATTTTTTATAAATGTCCAAAATAGGTAAAAATATGAGATTTTTTTATTTTACTCGAGGCTTATACAATATTAGGAATAACCTTTCTAAAATTTTGTGAGATTTTAAATTTTAGTCACAGAGATATTGTTTGAGTCAGTTTGTTTGTATTTGAATAAACATATATTCCTATTAATTGAGAATAGAGAATTATTCAGATACTAAAAAATTGTATGAAATGAGTTGAGGACACGGGTAGCTTGGTTGGCCAATTAATAGGGTCAATTAAAATAAGGTTTTAAGTTCGACTCCTGATAACGGGAGGCAGTAGACCGCTCTGTTAAGGGGCTGACTAAGATCATACCGTGATTCAATCCTCCAGCGATGGTCTGGCCTGCGACTGAAGACCCTTGAAGTTAGGGATCAACCTTTTGGAACAAGAATATGTAAAATGTATACTCTCTTGATGAGAAGAAAATAAAATTAAATAAAAATCTGTATAGTCTTTTCCAATGAATAGAAAAGAAAACAAAAGACGTGTATAAGCATGGTACGTGTACCCCAGTATTTACTTTGGTTATAACTAGTTTATAATTATGTATGCACATCTTAATTATAGTTAAAAGTAATCATAATTCCAGGAGAATGAGCCATATTGCAGTAGTGAAAATAAAAAAGATGATCCATTTTCACAAGAAGCATGCATATAAGACGCCAATATTTAGATAAATCCCAT
>JANPWT010000007.1:7435905-7453292 GCA_024678245.1 Erythroxylum densum
TTTAATATCTCTATTTTTTCTAAATTATTGTTATACTAAAAATTGAATTCTTATAATTAAATTATATTTAAAAATTGCAGTAGAATTTACTTATCTAGTAACTTACTTTCAAGTTAAATCCGGGTCTACAAATCTGTTCTTAAAGGGGTAGTTCTTTATATTTATTGGATTGGGTGATATTTAGTGAAGAAGTCTACGCTGGAAGGCGAGAGGCGCAAACAAGGTGGAAAGTTTCTTTCAGCCGTTGAAATTGAACTGCAATGAGCAGTTGTTATTCTAATGCTATATTCTTAATCTCGGGCTAGTGCGCGTGTTGCAAACGCCGTCATGCTGAAAAGAAATTTAACGAGAAGTCCTATTTTGAATGGTTAGTATATGCTTATTTTAGGCGGTAAAATTCAGTGATAAATTTGACATAATTTTAGTTATATATATAAGCTAGACATATACAATGGTAACTTTGACGATGCATGTTATATAGGAAAAAGATATACTACTACCTAGTCATCTTGAGCTCTATAGTCATACGATGCTTAAAGATTCGAGCATCCGCCCCTGATTGACATACTGCACTAACCAACAAACTGACAACTATAGGATAGTCTAACATACTCGTTTAGGTTTATTTTATTTTAATTATATTGTACATCTTTCTTTTATTTTTATTTTAAAAAAAATTGAAGTAATTTTCCTTAATTATAGTTAAACAATTTACAACATTGCAACGAGACCATCCTTTAAGAAATCAACAAAAAATTACATTATAATGGCTAGCACAAAAAGTTACACTAATTTCAAAACAAAAACCAAGTTACAAGTTCCATCTTAATTTCATTTTTGTTGACAAGTCATGTGTTGCTTCCTTTGCTATTACAAGAGCTCTGATTTTATTAATAATGTTCTCTGCCAATCGATATTTGCTTGTCTCATCCCTTAAGTAGAGCCTTTTGTTTCTCTCATTCCATTGATTGTAAGTTGTGATTGTGAGAGTTGCTTTAAATAGTTTGCCATCCTTCTCCTATTTGGAAACTCGGATGGATCCATAAATACCATCTTAAAAACTTAAATTTAACTTAAATTTCTAGCAAATAATTGGTACAAGATAGGTTTCTTGGATTTTCAATCAAGAGATGTATGGGGATTTTAGAGCTTTTCCTAAACTTGTTGAACACTTACCACAGTTTGTTGAAGAGAATAGAGAAGACCTCGTCATCTGGACCCCAAAGTGGAATATTTACTAATGAATCTTGTCGTAATATTTTCACAAGCATATTAGTAGATGTTCCTTGGTATAATCTTTTATGGAAATAAACTCTTAATCCTAAAGCCTCACTAATCACCTACCTAATTGTTGCATGTGAATTGGCCCCTCCACATGTCTATGATTGGTTGAATGCATTCAATCACCAATTTGTTTGCATGTGAATTAGCCCCTCCATATTTCAACCTTAGTTGGCGGTGGTTGATTGCCTACCCTCAAATGTCAAAGAAAGAAGGCTATGATTGGTGGCATGTATTCAACAATTGTTGCCACCGTTTTCTGTTTTGGCCTCTTCAAAATTTGTCAACAATTTATGGCTGCAGTTGGACGAAAGCTTAGGATTCATCAGCTATAAATAGAGGCTTCAACACAAGCACAAGATATCATTCATTCTTTCCTTTTCTGAAATCCTCTATCCTCTCTGTATACTTCTAAGTTTTTTGTTCAGCCTTTGTACTTGTATACATTCTCCACATATTAGTAAAATTGCTCACCCTCCGATCGTGGACGTAGGTCACATTGACCGAACCACGTAAATCTTTGTGTTCTGTCCCATTTATTTTTCCTATCTTTATTTTCGTTACTATTTTTCGGGCTATTAAATTCAACTGGTATCCAATTCGAGGGCATTTTATCTTAACAACAGTCCTTTATCTTTTAAAGGATATCAAACCTATACAAAACAACATCATTAACAAATAACAAAGCAAATCATCACCGTAACCTAAGTCGAGTACACATGGACGGACGATCGAAAAAGAGAAAAAACTCGTTTAAAATTATGAAATCAAAATTAGATATTTTCTACGTTGCGAAACTAAAATCCCGTTACGCATTACTTATTAATGTTCTCCATCCACTCATCGTGGCACCTTATTGCTGAAAGGAAATAAAGTTTCCACTCGAGTTCATAAAACTTCAGTTGGCTCTCTCTTACGTGGAGGCAAAAGTCTGGACTATTTTTTTAAAAATCATTTTCTGCTGAAAACGGACTCGCATGATAAACATCATATCTTAGGATAGCGGCTGTAGCGACATCTCTTTAATGGAAAATCCCAATAACGAAGTACCATCAGACAATCAAAGAACATCCGTACAACTTTTTCTTCTCCCAGGTTCAGGTTTGAGCCTCTCAGCAACTCGAAATGATTGTTAGAAAAATTCTCTTAAAATATTCTACCCTAGCTTACACGCTACTTTCCCCTTCTGCCAATTAGAATGACACCAACTGATAGGCTCGAGTTTGAATTCCTAGTTGACAAAAGAGTGCGGCAATAGCTTGCAAAGGCCACTTCTGTTGACATTCTTAGCTTTGTAAAAGTGCTAGACTTATAATTTATATTTTAAGAGGAGCTGCAATCTGGAAACAGACCTGAAGAGCTAGAGTTACGAACGTAAGAAGCAACACAAATGTTGGATGGACGAGCCGTATAGCTGGTTTCAGGGTAACCGAGTGTCCAGTGTGTCAACTGAGATGTGAAACACACAACCACTGAACTTATGAAGTTCAAGCCCCCAACGTAGTCAAAAAGTAACTTGTGCTTAATGCTTTCCTCACAAACCATTTTTAATGCTCTTCCATGATAACTTCACAAACTGTAACTTGTGCTAAAAACTTGCTGTTTTTATTAAAATGATGCACTTTACAAAATAAGAACTGGGCATTGGGAGACAGGTAACCCATCACCAACTTGAAAAAGCACATGGGGAGATCACAAGTTCCTGCTCTTACAGCGCAAGGATTTGGTGGCTCGAGAGGCTAGAGCTATGGCCTTGCGTTCTGTACTTGTCGTCATCCAATCCCTCTCTGCACGACGCTGATGTTGCCTGGCGTTCTTGGCTCTTTTTGGTGCTAAGCGAGTGTCTCGTTCCAGAAAGGCAAGTCTAAACTTTTCAGCCATAGACAACTCATTGGGATTTGACAGAGATGAAGCTACGGGCCTTGGTGCAAATCCACGAACTGCCCATGTCTTTGGATCAATATCCTTAACAAAAGGGTAATCAAGTGCAATATCTGGAAATGCTTCAATGGGCACTTCCATCCCTCTATATTCAAATGGTGATGGCTTTGGATTCACTATTATGCGCGGGCATTCGGTAACTAAGAAATTCAATGATTCTGGATTGACCTTGGGCTGCAACATTAACAAAAGACACATGAAAATTAGCAGAGGATGCACAATACCTAGATTTTGGGAAGCCAAGAGCAGCTAAAGCAGGATGGGCTGTCAATCCAACAAGAAAAATGAAATCACTGCCTGTAACAGGAACAGTTTCTCTAATATATAGGTTTCCCTTTCACAATCAAACACCCACAGCTCCCCTCATTTTTCCAACACCGCCAAGCAATCTTTTAATAATTTACCAATGTAAATGGCATATAAGAGAATCGTTCATTCTTGTGCAAATAAAATGCAGAAATGAATATGATGAGACATGATTTGTCATGTGATACATGTGTATAAGTATTAATGAAAACACTTGAGAATTGTAGGGGGATATATAAACTACATGTCCATACCCAAACAAGCCAACGAAGAGATTCGGCACCATGACTGATTTCAGCCACATCAAGTTCCTCCCAGGAATCTCCATCAACATGCTTTAGCTCTAATTTCAATAAACCCAAGCAGTTGCGAGCAGTGTAGTCACTCTTTGGACACCCACTGCAACATTAACTTCGGTTCAAGCCTGCTGTTAGATTTATAGTCTAGTCATATTTTGTGCCTATTTAGTACAGAAGACAAATTGGCCAATAATACCAACAAGAAATCTTATTATTCAGAAAAGTGAAAATTTGACAGTTATTAACATTACCAAACAACATAAGCATTTTAACTATGGATCAATGGTTAAAAAATAAACAGTTTGAATAGTCAACAAGCAGATTGACACAACAGTCAAGAACAAAAGCTACACAACAGATCAATTATTAGTTCTCCCTTTCATTCATAAAATCCTAACGTATTGCAGTGATTTGACAAGAGACCTTACCCACATCTCAATGTTTGCAATGACCGGCAGTTCTGCAAAACCACAGAAACACCTGCGGCAGTAATGTTGTTGCACTGACTGGACAAGACCAAGCAAATGGTTAAAAGTTCTAGAAAAATTAAATAAAAATTCCAATGCCAAAATCCTGCAATCAGTGATTTACTGCTTAAGAAAGTATAGTTCGGTTCGAATTATGTTTATGTATGTGGGGCACAAAAAATAAAACCAAAAGTCAGTCAGTCAAATCTTGATGGAATGCAACACAGTTTATAACAAGTGTGATAGCTATCAGTGGCAGAAATTATGGGTCAGAATTATGTGATTTATTTCCCATAATTAGTGTATTAACTGTATACATATATTCTTACCTATATTAGAATAATAGTAATTAGTGCATTAGCTGTGTATATTTTCTTACCAAAGATAGATTGTACAGCATCTCCTATTTAATAGAAAGAATCCTCATGAAGAGGTCATTTCAGCAAATTACACAAATTTATTATGGTATCAGAGCCAATACCGTAAATTTCTGGTCTTTCTTTGTTTTGGGTTGTTTGTTCTTTTTCAGTCAGTTGATTACTGACAGCTTTGTTTTGAGATTTCTGGTTCAGATTTTTTGAGAATGTCTACAGAAACTTTGATTATCAAATTTACAGGAAAGAACTATGATGCATGGGAATTTCAGTTTAGGATGTTTTTGAAAGGGAAGGAGCTTTGGAGTCATATTGATGGGACTTCTCCTGCTCCAAAAAATGAAAAAGAATTCAGTCAATGGGACATAGAGGATGCTCGAATTATTTCTTAGATTTTAGCATCTATTGAAGGTCATATGATAAACAATTTACGCTCTTTTGGTACAGCTAAAGAGATGTGGGATTATCTGAAGCGCATATATCATCAAGATAATACCGCAAAACGCTTTTAACTTGAACTCGAGATCAGTAATTTCAGCCAAGGTAATCTCTCCATTTGAGCAATATTATTCTGGTTTTATTAACCTATGGAGCGAATATTCTGGTATTATCTATTCTAAGGCGTCTAAGGAGGCCTTAACTAGCCTTTAGGCGGTTCATGAAAATAGTAAATGAGATCAGTTTTGATGAAACTAAGACCAGAATTTGGGATTGCCCGGGCTGGATTACAGAATAGAAATCCAGTTCCTTCTTTGGATGTTTGTCTTGGCGAATTGCTGCGTGAAGAACAAAGAATGGCTACACAATTTGTAATAGGTGGGTTCAAGGAGACATCTGAGGTTGTCAATGTTGCTTAGGCTGCTCAAGGGAAGATTCGAGCGAAAGGATCTATACAGTGCTACAGTTGCAAGGAGTATGGGCATATTGCCCGCAATTGTGGCAAGAAATTTTGCAGTTACTGTAAGCAGAATGGACACACTATCAAAGAATGTCCTACACGTCCAGAAAATTGAAGAGCACAAGCTTTTCAAGCTGTTGTTTCAAATCCTCAAATTACTGGTTCTACATCTACAACCATCAACACTAACCAGCCAACTATTACTCCAGAGATGGTACAATAGATAGTTTGCACTGCACTCTCTGCCCTTGGACTTCAAGGTCAAGGTAATACTTTCCTTTCTCCTTGGATTGTTGATTCAGAAGCATCCAATCATATGATTGGCTCATCTGATTTGTTATGTAATCTTCAGGACTATAGTGGAACAGAAAATATTCAGATTGCTAATGGAAGTAATCTTCCAATTACAGTCATTGGTGATATCGGACCTTCTTTTCGTCATGTATTCGTTTCTCTTGGTTTGTCTTTCTGTTGGTCAAATGGTGGATAATAACTGTGATATGCATTTCTCTCATAATGGTTGCCTTGCGCATGATCAAGCATCGGGGAAGGTGATTGCGCAGGGGCCTAAAGTGGAAAGATTATTTCTGTTGCAATTTACTATTCCTAAAGCTTTCTCTTTAGCTTCTGTTATGTTGACAATAAAGCAGCCATTTGGCATAAACAATTGGGCCATCCAAATAATGTGATTTTGTCTAATTTAATGAAGCGAGGTTTTCTTGGTAGCAAAGATAAGGGTTCTAATAGTTTGTCTCTTGATTGCTCTACTTGTAAACTAGGGAAAAGTAAAACCTTACCTTTTCCTACTTTTGTTAGTCATGCTAATAAATGCTTTGAGATTATACACTCGAATGTTTAGGGTATTGCTCCTGTTACTTCACATGCACAGTATCAATATTTCGTAACTTTCGTTGATGATTACAGTCATTTCACTTGGATCTATTTTCTGCGCACCAAAGTCGAGGTTTTTACTGCTTTCCAAACCTTTCTAGCTTATATTGAGACACAATTCTTGACTTGTATTAAAGTGTTATGGTCGGACAATGGTGATGAATATATGTCACATGAGTTTCAAGCATTATTGCAACGAAAAGGTATCATATCTCAACGATCATGTCCTTATACTCCTCAACAGAATGGAGTGGCTGAATATAAAAAATGTCACTTGTTGGATATGGTTCGTACATTGCTCTTGGAGTCTTTAGTTCCACCTAAATTTTGGGAAGAAGCTTTATCTACTGCAGTATATTTGATTAATTGTCTACCTTCTCAACAATTGAATTTTAATTCTCCTTGCTATCGACTTTTCGGTATGCATCCTGATTACTATAATTTACACACATTTGGATGTGTTTGTTTTGTTCACTTGCCTCCTCATGAGCGTCACAAGTTTATAGCTCAGTTAGTAAGGTATGCTTTTATAGGTTATAGCGCTAGTCAAAAAGGTTTCTTATGTTATTATGTTGCTAATCGTCTCCGTATTTCCAAAAATGTGATTTTCTTTGAACATGAATACTATTTTCAGCCACATGTGTCTCATTCCAATGGTGTTATGCTTCCTAGCTTTGACGATATCTCACCACCCATCAAGCGTTTTAAACTTGGTTTTGTCTATCAACGAAGACAATTCCCTGCATCACATATTCTTTCTGACACTAATCCAATTTCTACTACGATTGCTCTTAGGAGATCTTCCCGCATCCATCGTCCTCCTGATCGATATGGTTTCTCTGCTATTTTAAATGATACTACGATTCCTACCTCTTATTCTCAAGCAACTAAACATGCATGTTGGGTCAAAGCTATGCAAGAAGAACTTCAGGCTCTTGAGGAGCATCACACTTGGGATATTGTTCCCTATCCTACTGGTATTAAACACATCGGTTGTAAATCGGTATATTCCATTAAGTTGCAGTCTGATGGCTCACTTGATAGATATAAAGCGAGGTTAGTGGCACTCGGTAACCAACAGGTGTATGGGGTAGAATATGAGGAAACATTTGCACCCGTAGCAAAGATGACAACTGTGCGACTTGTTATAGACATTGCTGCTTCTAAGGGTTGGTCATTGCAACAGATGGATGTAAAAAATGCCTTTTTGCATGGGGATCTTAAGGAAGAGATTTATATGATTCCACCACCAGGGTTATTTTCTACACCATCCACTAATGTTTGCAAGTTAAAACGTCTATGGTTTGAAACAACCCCCACGTGCTTGGTTTGATAAGTTCCACTCAACACTTTTTAGCTTCTCCTTTGTCCAGAGCCAGTATGATTCCTCTCTGTTCCTTTGCAAGACTACTAAAGGAATCGTCTTGTTCTTGGTATATGTTGATGATATCGTTATTACAGGGACTGACACCAATTTGATTTTCCAACTTATCGAACGCCTTCAACATTCTTTTCATATGAAGGACTTAGGTCCTCTACAATACTTTTTAGGCCTTGAGGTGCATTCTACTTCTACTGGTATTTATCTACATCAACATAAATATACCAAAGGGTTAATTGCTTTAGCTGGTCTTCAAAAAGGTCATTCAGTTGATACTCCATTGGAAGTAAATGTCAAATATCATTGTGATAAAGGTGATTTTCTTTCTGATCCCTCTTTATATAGACAATTGGTAGGGAGCCTGAACTATCTAACCATCACTCGACTGGAAATTTCCTTTGTTGTTCAACAAGTTAGTCAATTTATGCAAGCTCCTACACATCTCCATTTGTCTGTTGTTCGTCTCACTATTTGCAAGGCACTTCTAACCGAGGTCTTTTCTTTCCTGTGGATTCTCCTATTCGTTTGGTTGGATATAGTGATGTTGATTGGGCTAGTTGTTTTGACACTCAACCTTCAACTATTGGATGGTGCATGTTTCTTGGTAACTCTCTTGTTTCTTGGAAAAGTAAGAAGCAAGCTCAGGTTTCTAAGTCCTCAACTGAGTTTGAATATCATGCTATGTTCGTGGCCTGTTTTGAAATTATTTGGCTCCGTGGAATATTGTGTGAGCTTGGATTTCCTCATATTGAGCCTACTCCACTACATGCGGATAATACTAGTACCATTCTGATTGCTGCTAACCCAGTATTTCATGAGCGCACTAAACACATTGAAGTGAACTGTCATTCTATTCGTGACGCATATGATGCTTGTATTATCTATCTTCCACATATCACCACTGCTCTCCAGATAGCAGATGTGTTTAATAAGGCTCTCTCTAAGCCACGACATTACTTTCCTGTTGACAAATTGATGCTTCTTGATCATCCCACGTCAATTTGACGGGGGATATCAGTGGCAGAAATTATGGGTCAGAATTATGTGATTTATTTACCATAATTAGTGTATTAGCTGTATACATATATTCTTACCTATATTAGAATAATAGTAATTAGTGTATTAGCTGTGTATATTTTCTTACCAAAAATAGATTGTATAGCAACTCATATTTAATGGAAAGAATCCTCATGAAGAGGTCATTCAGCCAATTACACAAATTTGATATATCGCACATAATTATGTTTCAGCACCAAGATGAAGTGTTAAAGAAAGGATATCCAGATTGACATTTATGCCTTCACTTTAATATAACAATCTTTGATGTAGCAAGTCTCTTGATTTTCAGCAGATAGTTGGAGGGCATATTTGATAGTTGGCACAAACATGTTAAAATTATTGGCACTAATACATAAAATATATTTTTTAAAAAATAAATCTCTTTTTCTTTCAAATAAATTCTTGAAGTTTTTAAATATATAAAACATATACTTACATGGGGATCTTAGAACTAACCTAGTACTATATAGAAGTTGCAGTCATATCATGAGTTAGATGCACAATATGGATGAATCACAATAAGCTAGCCACTCAAACCTGGAAATATGTAAATGTCCAAAAATTGGCATGGTATACCATATTTAAGTAAGTAAGCATACATCCCATTGCTCTATTGATCTTGAGGTACATTAGCAGCTTTTTGTTTCTCTTGAAGCTTTGCAACTCGAGTCTGCATAGAAACATTATGAAGATAGACTACTCGAATACTAGGGCCAAAATATAGAGATATAGAGAGACAAATGAAGGAGAATGTGACTATTACTATATCAGGCCTTGAAAATTTTTTACTTTTGTCTTTTTGCATAAGATTGACGTTTAACGTGTATTCTTCATATGGATACTTGGTGATCTGATAAAATTGGACAGGAGAGTCATTTAAAATTGGAAATACATTTGATGCTTGATATTTGCCCAAAATTTGTAGAATTAATTAATTTTGGATATACTATTTAAAGTAAGAAGGGATGGTCAAGAAGCATATTAACTCAATATAGTGTCGTAATTGAATATTGTTCAGTATCTTTAAGCATAATTTTTTAATGACAATATCAAATTGAGATGATTCAAGAGGTTATACAAAGATGAGAGAAATATTCACATTTTATAAGAGGACATCAAGAGCTTATATTGAACCAGACTCTTTGACAAAATGTTTTTAAAAACAATTTTGTTAACTTTATGCCCACAACTTCATGTAAAACAAAAAGGGAATTGTGAGAAAAGGGAATAGAAACATGAGATAAATTAAAGAAGGGTGATTTAGTGATATTCAATACAAAAGGTGGTGATTCAAGTGGCATTAGGTCAATTTTCACAAGAAGAAAAAGATTTAAGGTACATTCCATACGAATAACAGGTAGCATATATCAATTAGGGTTTCTAGGCTTATGTAATTTGATTAATTATTTGTTATGATTATTGAATTTTTTTAGTTGATGTTTAAAAGCTTTTAACTCATTGAATTGAGATAGAATTGCAAAATACACATGTAGAGGTTCCAGTAATTTTAGCATTACATGAATTAAATATCTTTGGGGGCTATGTTCATAATAATTGCGTGAGAGTAACATGTTTGTGGCATGTAGTTATCCAAGTGTATATGATGTGTGCTTTAGAGACATCAATGGTTACTTTAATAAGGAAAATCTCATAGAGAATTCGATCATAGGAGAGGTGAACTAGTTTATATACCTATAAAAACACTATTAATCAACTACTAACTATTTTCAAAACTATAGCTCTTTAAGCATGATATAAGATTGTTGTTGAGCAAACCTCCACTAATACAATGTTGGCAAGTGAAATTTGGAGGGCCTATAACCCCAAGGACAATAAGGATGAAGAGTGATGCTAATGGCAAGGTCATACGTAATGGGCAACTCCTAGTAGGTGATGCAAAAGAACTTAAAGTCTATAAAAGAAATAAAAGTGAAAAGATTAGTTAACCACAAGCTTTAATTTGGTAGAATGAGAATCAAGAATTGAGCTAACATAAAAAATAAGGGCTAAAATATAGACTGTATTAAGATTCTTATTAAATAAGAAGTAGTAGCGTATATTATTCTATTTTAAATGTGTTATCATAGTTGTGTAGGACTTACAGAATTTCTATTATAATAGGATTTAAATTACGAACCCTTTCTTGCTAGAACAAGGGTTCTAAGAACTATATATATGTATGTATTCAACTCTTCCTCAAGAATAAGCAATCTGAAATTTTTCTACAAACTGAGTTTTTAACCAAACAGTGTGATTCTTCCTTCTAAGAGCGACTCTTAGATCCTAAGAATAATTCCTAGTTTCTTACCTTCTATTCTTTGTGTTCACCATAAGATTTTAGCAATCAAAATCCTATCTTCCAGCATATTAAACCCTAAAATACTAACCTTATATTAGTCATATTTCTAATTTTGTGAGTTTTAGCTATTAGTTAATAATTTTTCTATTTGTCCTACATCAATTTAGTATTAGAGCATTGGTTCACAATGGCGACATGTAGCGGAATGACATATAGAGGAATATTCAGTAACTAGTAGCGAGATAAAATAATTCTAAGAGTTATAGAAAAATTGGATATGACCCTCGACCACAAGGTGCTTCAAGAACTAGTCCAGAAAACAATATCAGACAACAAAACTACGCTTGATGGTGAAGGTGGAGAAAGTGGAATCCCAAACAAAGAATTTGACACTAATCAACAGCAAATAGGGTTAGAAAATAAAAAAATATTAAGAGATCAAAGATAAAGAAACCAACCAGTAACACGTGGATAGTGCACACAAACCTTTAAATGCCACGATAGGTTAAAAAACACAACGAACTTAATGACATTACTAAGAAAGTTTTGTGTTGAAGCCTTATTACACTGGACAACATCAATGAAAGATTTCTTTGACAGGTAACACATGTCAAAAGATTGAAAAGTTCAATTAGCAAAGATGAAGCTAGTTGGACACGCTAAAATCTGGTGGAGATCGATAGAGGGTAGACTTTGAAAAACAGGCCAACCACCAAAGAGATGAAGCTAAAGTTATCAGATAATACTTACCATTTCACTATCAGGAAGATCTCGACGATCAACTCACAACCCTTAGACAAGGGATTATGTTCGTAACTGAGTATACGAAAATATTTGATGAACTTTCTAAATTTGATACGAAGGGATAGAGTTAGAACAACTTATATCTCACTACAAAAATGGCTTAATGGCAAATATTCACAAGGAGTTGATAATCCAAAAGATTTATAGCCTTGAAGATGCATGTCACTTGGCTTTAAGAACGGAACAATACTTAAGAAGTAACTAAAAAGTTTCGAAGTCAAGCCAGGGAGTTTGGCATAAAAGAATAGCGATAGTGCAAAACTTCAGACCAGCACCCAATGCATCAAAATTTGCACCACAAAACAACAAAACTTCTCAAGGAGCTTAACTTAAAAAGTAAAGTCATAGTTGAGACTGAGACGAAAGGAGGCAGCAATGACAAGAAGTGCTTCTAATGCAATGGAAGGAGCCACTTTGCTAATGAATGTCCTAATAAAAGTCTGCATATGATGTGAGAAGAGGAAGAATTTCATGAGTATATGTCTGAGCATGAAGCAGGAGAGGAGTTAGAAGGAGACTCTAATAATGAACTAGCTAGTTCTACAAATCTTAATATAGTGAGATGCATACTTACCACCCCTAAAGTGGAAGAACAAGAAAAATGGTTTCGTACTGCTATTTTCTTTATTCAAATTAGATGTGGATATAAAATATGCAAGCTTATCATTGACGGAGGAAATAGGATGAATGTAGTATTTGAGAACATGGTTAAGTGATTGAATTTACTCACAGAAAGACATCCAAATCCCTACAAAGTTGTTTGGGTAGATGATAGTACTATACCAGCTGCTCGAAGGTGCTTGTTGTCTTTCAAATTAGGAATACATGAGGACCCTGTTTGGTGTGATGTCATTCCTATGAAAGTATCTCATATTTTACTTAGGCAACCATGGCCCTATGATTGAGATGTGCAGCATGGAAAAGCTAACACCTATCAGTTTATATTTCATAGAAAGAAGATAATTTTAAAGCCTATTAACATAGACAAGGTAAAAAAAATACAAAGAGGCTTAATATCCTTAAGGAGAGAGAAGAAGGTCATTATGTAAAGAAGAAGGTCATTATGTAAATAATTGCCCAAAAAGAAACCAAAATAAATTCAAAGAAAAAATCAATATTTTAAATTCAGCATCACAAAATAAACTAGAACCTATAGAATCAGATTACAAAACAGATTCAACAATTTTTTCATTCTATCAATATGAACTTCAAAATTTAGAATCAATAAACGAATCCGAATACAACCTTTATTAAGTGATTATTCAGAATTAAAAAGTTAATGTATATATCGATACAAGAGCTACTATTTGCATAGCTACTGAAACATTATTAACTAATTGGAAAAAGTTAAACAAACCATTACAAATTAGAATAGCCGATGGCAGTGTAAAATATATTTGGTATGTAAGTTACTATAATAATATTATTATAGAAAATTATGCGTTTACAGTACCATCCATATATCAACAAGAATCAGGTTTACCCTTAATCTTAGGAAACAACTTTTTGAAATTATATAATCCATTCTGTCAATATTTACATTATATAAAATTAAAAACCCCGATAATTAATTCATTAAATCAAAATTCTATTATTCTAAAAATTCCCATTTACCATACACGTTATTATCAAACTCTAAAATTATAACTGAAAAACTTGATCAATTATAGTTTTTTCTTCAAAATAATCTTACCCTACAAAATGAAATTACATTAATTAATAAAGTATGTAGCGAAAATCCACTTCATCCTTTGAAAAATACTAATAATCAATTAATTGAAATCAAATTAAAAGACCCTTTAAAAGAAATAAATATTAAAATAATATACCATATAATCAACAGGATGTACAAGAATTTATTACTGAATGTTCTAAGTTATTAGATGAACAACCGATAAGGCTAGGATAGGTTTTTCCTTAATCAAAGCAAAACTTTTCTCAACTTCATCATTCCAACCAAACTTTCCCTTCATGCATTTTGAAATAGGGCCATAATTGAACTGAAGTTTCTAATGAACCTCCTGTAGAAAGTAGCTAGCGCATGGAAAGATCAAACCTCACTAACATTCTTAGGGGCAGGTCATTGACGAATTGCCTTAACCTTTTCTTCATCCACATGAATTCCTTCAAAACTAACCACATACCCCAAGAACAGTAACTTGCTAGTCAAGAAACTGCATTTCTTCAAGTTCAGGTAAAGCTTATTATGCTTTAAAATAGACAAGACTCTCCTCAATTGTTCTCGATGCTCTTCAACTGTTCTGCTATAGACAAGGATATCATCAAAAAAAACAACCACCAACTTTCCATTAAAAGGTCCAAGTACTTGGTTCATGAGTCTCATAAAAGTGCTAGGGGCATTGGACAACCCAAAGGGCGTGACTAGCCACTCATATAACCCCTCTTTTGTTTTAAATGCGGTCTTCCGCTCATCCCCAGGTTTAATCCGTATTTGGTGATAACCACTTTTCAAGTCAAGTTTAGAGAACACCTGAGAACCACAAAGTGGATCAAGCATATCATTCAATCTAGGAATAGGAAATCGATATCTCATGGTAATTTTGTTAATGGCTATACTATTAATACACATTCTCCACGATCCATCCTTCTTGGGTGTCAAAAGTACAGGAACAGCACAAGGATTCATGCTTTCTCAGATCAAGCCCTTTTTCATCAATTCTTCCACTTGTTCGCTTAGAATATCGGCATCTTTAGGGTTCATTCTATAATGGGGCAGATTAGGAAGCTTAGCTCCTAGTACTAGATCAATGTGATGTTGAATATCTCTCATAGGAGGCAATTCATTAGGTAATTCGGACTGGACCAGATCTGAAAACTCCTCCAAAGGCAGCTGGATCAAATATGAATTAGCTCCATTCTCCTCCTCTTTCTCCTCCAATAATTGGTTCTTTACCACCAAGACATGAACCTCTCGAGTCTCCTTAACTTCCCTCTCAAAATCTTGCCCACTAAGAGTCAACAATGTCTTTCCCTCCACTCTAAAAGTCTTCGGCATATCAAAGGGTGCATTTGTGGGTAGCATGGTCACTTTCTTGCCTTTCCATTGGAATGAAACTCTGTTATCTCTTCCTGTATAAGTAATATCCACATCAAATTGCCATGGCCTTCCTAGGAGTATATGACTTGCAATCATGTCAACCACATCACAATAAACAGTAGCCTTGTAAGATTTTCCTATTGAAATAGGAACTTGTCACACTTTAGTTACTCTCAAGGCTAGCCCCTCAGTAAGCCAACCAATGTTGTAGGGATGAAGATGTTTTTCAGTAGGAAGCTTCATGTGATCCACTAACTTTCTTGCCACTAAACTCTCATCATTGCAATTAAATAAATTGTCTACAATCAAGTTGCACACCTTACCATTAATAGTGTAGAAGGATCAAAAAATGCTTCTCCTTTGATATGGCTCCTCGGTTTTAGATGAACAAAGTATCTTCCTTACATTAGACTAACTCTGTCCTTGGCAACTTCTTTAGCAAACTTCTCTTCTTATTCTTCTTCTTCCTCTTCTTGAAGCTCTTCCAAATCTTCTTCAACTTCATTAAGGTAGTCTCCTCTTTCAGCAACATTGGCCATCTTTCTCTTAGGACAATTAGTAGAGATATGTCCAGGCTTCTGGCATTTATAACAAGTCTATTTTTGGTGGTGCATCCATAGGAACTCCTCTATTGCTACTGCTACTGCTACTGCTACTGCTATTGCTATTGCTGCTACTGCCGCAGCCTTCAAAAGGCTTCCTTTTGTCCACTCTTAGATCTTTCGGGGCATTATCGATTTTCACTGTTTCAGCTAATGCTTTCCCCTTTTCTACCACTTTGTTTGGAATTTGTTGAGTATTGTTTCAGCTAATGCTTTCCCCTTTCCTACCACTTTGTTTGGAATTTGTTGAGTTGTTCTCCTAAGGTATTCAAACCTCTTAGGTGCCTTTTCCATCTTTTCAGCTTTCAAGGCCAATTGGAGGCCTCCTCTATGTTCCAAATAATGTGCATTCTAAGCCTTTCACTTATGGGTGATCTTAATCCTCTAAGATACATTGAAACTTGCTAAATGTCGGATTCTTCAAGATTATTGTGTGCTGCCAGCCTCAAAAACTCAAAATGATACTCCTCCACACTCCTAGAACCTTAGGCACAACTTTGATAAAGATCAAATAAGTGCAGCTTATAATCAGGGGGTAAAAATCTAAGGAAAAGGGCTTGTTTCAATTTCCTCCAAGATCTGATTGGTGGTTTTCCATTCCTCTCCTGATTCTTTTGAAGATTACTCCACCAAACTTTCGCACCACTTTTTAATTAGCCCACAATTCTCACTCATCAACTCTTGAAAACTTTCCACCTCATCAATCCAATCAAGAAAGCATTCAATGCTTAGATTTCCAATAAAGTAAGGGACTTCAACTTTAATCTTGTAATCATCTTTATCCCTTTGGCCTCTTCTTGGTTGGTCTTGGTCTAGAATTTCTTCATCCGAACTATCTTCCATAAGAGGCATCTGATTCTGACCTTGAGCTCTCCTATTTTCTGCATTCCTTGGAAGATCAGGTCTGCTAATAGGTTGGGGTTGAGGGAAACCTCTGGCTCGAGCTCCATTAATTGGCACTCCTCCATAATTGGCTTGATTAACGGTCATAATGGTTAGAAGTTGATCCATACGAATTGCTAATCCATTAATAGCCTCCAAAACTTCGTCAAATCTCTAGTTATCTCCTTGATCAGCCATTTCTACTGGTTGGTCAAATCTGAAAACATTTGGTTTGACTTTTTTGGGTTTTGGGTGAATTTTCTGAGTTTTGGGTGAAATTTCTTTTTTTTGGGTGAAATTTCTAGGTTGGTAGGGCTGGAAGATGGGCTAGAGGGTGTGGGACATAAACAAAACTGAGGTAAGGCACCAAGAAAAACTAGATTTTAAGGCTCTGATACCAACCGACACAACGGAAGTAGTTAAGTAGAGATTTTAGGTTAATCTCTGAACCAAATCCAAGCACACATCTTAGGATTTAATCAACAAGAGAAAGACAGTTTCTCTAAGGAAAATGTCCTGCAGAAGTTTTTATTAACGGCAATTTTGTTGGTTCTCCAAAACATCTGTTAACCCTCCCTTTTATACCCCTAAAGTGGCACATGAGAGTCCTAATTCTAGTGTAAAAAGGATTGATTAAAATCCTTTTCTAAAGCAAACTTATTTCCTTTTCTTGCTAGACAACAAAACCTGCCTAACTAGGAAAATTAAAATAAAATAAAACAGGAACAAATCCTAATGGGTATATGATAATGTTAACAATCCACCCTCTCCCTAGCCCATACCAACTAAGCCCATCAAAACTTATACTCGTAGAAACAAATTAGGAAAAGGGGGAGTGACTGCCA
>JANPWT010000007.1:7476751-7495372 GCA_024678245.1 Erythroxylum densum
ATTTAACTAAATTTAACCAAAGTTAGATTTGTTAGACATTTTTGCCCCCAAGGGCAATTTTGTCGATGTCTCTTAAAGTTGGACTAACATTAATTGCAATTTTGATTTTTAAATAAATTACCGGTTAAGTTACGCCATTTGATCCAGATAAAGATAATAAAGTTACCTAATAAATGATCTAAATTAATTGGTCAAAATCCGTATAAAAAATGGATCTCTATTAATATAGACCAGACTCATATCGATCTTGTGATAAAATGTTTGATATGAATATTATATATCCAACGGTTAAGGTTTCCTACAATTATTTATATCAATCATAAATATAAGAATTATTTGATCCGTTAAAAGAACTTATGCTTTTGAAAAAAATATAGAAAGACTTCGTCTACATCGTGAAGAGTACTTTCCATGAAGGCGGCAATAAATTTGCACTTATTTCGGCCTCGAAAAGATTGTTTGAAATTACGAAGATCGAAATAAGATAAAGATAAACATATTATTTTTACTGGAAAAAAAGAAAATTAAAAATATAAATATAAATATTCATACGCTAAATAATGTAAACTAAAGTCAAAAGAAGATGAAACTCAGCGCTAGCGAACTTATTGCCATGGAATGGCCAACTTAGTGCTCGATTCGTTTCTCTCCAGAAGCAAATCCATTGCACAAGCAAAGCAGATTCAAGCTCACCTTATTACCACGGGCCAGTTCCAATTCCCTATCTGCCCTTCTCGTTCCAAGCTCCTCGAGCTCTGCGCTTTGTCTCTCGGCAACCTCTCCTTTGCCGTCGATGCCTTCCGCCAAATCCTCACCCCTTCTACTAACGATTGGAATGCCATTCTTCGCGGCCTCATCCAGAGCCCCGCTCCTGTCGACGCCTTTTCCTGGTACAAAACAATGCTCCGTACTTCCTGCAGGGTGGACGCGCTCACTTGCTCTTTCGTTCTGAAAGCATGCGCTAGAGTCTTGGCTCGTTTCGAGTCTTGTCAGCTTCATTCGCATGTTGTGCGTAAAGGGTTTATCGCTGATTCTTTGTTGGGTACTACATTGTTGGATGTTTATGCGAAAGTTGGCGATCTTGACAGTGCAGAAAAGGTGTTCGATGAAATGGTTATGAGAGACATTGCATCGTGGAATGCTTTGATTTCAGGTTTTGGTCAAGGAGATAGGCCTAATGAGGCGGTGGCTTTGTTTAAGAGGATGGAGTGTGACGGATTTAAGCCCAATGAAATCACAGTTCTTGGCGCTCTCGCTGCATGTTCGCAACTGGGGGCTTTTAAGGAAGGTGAAAAGATTCATGGGTATATTAAGGATCAGAAGTTAGATACGAATGTGATTGTTTGTAATGCTGTTATTGACATGTATTCGAAATGTGGGCTTGTTGACAAGGCTTATTCGGTATTTGAGGGTATGAGTTGTATGAAGAATCGTGTTACTTGGAATACAATGATGATGGGTTACGCTATGCATGGTGATGGGCATAAAGCTCTTGAGCTCTTCCAGCAAATGGGTCATGCTGGGGTAACTCCTGATGCTGTATCATATATTGCAGTGATAAGTTCTTGTAACCATGGAGGCTTAGTGGAAGAGGGGTATAGGTTATTTAATTCGATGGAAAGCTGTGGAGTGACACCCAATGTCAAGCACTATGGAGCTATGGTTGATTTGTTAGGTCGATCTGGGAGGCTTCAGGAGGCTTATGAAGTTATAAATTCAATGCCCATGGTGCCAGACATGATACTTTGGCAGACTTTACTTGGTGCTTGCAAGACTTATCGCAATGTGGAAATGGCTGAAGTAGTTTCGTGGAAACTAGTAGAAATGGGGTCTAAACATGATGGTGATTTCGTTTTGTTGTCCAATGTTTATGCAGCACACGAGAGGTGGACTGATGTGGGAAGAGTGAGGGAGGCCATGATGAGTAGAAATGTTAAGAAGGTCCCCGGGGTTAGCTACATCGAAACCAAGGGTATGGTACATAGCTTTTACAACGGTGATAAGAGTCATGAGAATTGGAGAGAGATTTACGGTCAGTTGGATGAGATTGGGTTCAGAATTAAGGAGCATGGATATGTTGCTGAAACCAGCTGTGTTCTACATGATATTGGGGATGAAGAGAAGGAGCACGTCTTGTGTCATCACAGCGAGAAGTTGGCTGTGGCATTTGGTTTGATTAGTACAGATGAGGGAACACCAATCCAAGTCATTAAGAACCTTAGAATATGTGGTGATTGTCATGCTGTAATTAAGCTTATATCGAAGATATACAATCGGGAAATTGTGGTGAGAGATCTGATGCGGTTTCATAGGTTTAAAGAAGGCTCTTGTTCTTGTGGTGATTATTGGTAACGCTAAGTTGTTTAAATGACTCCTTGAAGAGGCAAAAAGATCGGGTAGCTGTACAAGCATTGGATTAAGATCTTCAATACAAACGACGAATCCTCTCCAGCGAATTTTACACTCTTTGGAGATGCAAGAACTCTTTTCAAGGAACGTGCATCAATCAATTCTGTGAAGCTCATATTGATTCTTACCCCTATAAAGTTGCGACATTTTTCAGATACACATATTCTACTGAAAGGTTTAGGCTACAAGTGTTATCTTTCACCTTAGGAGGATCTATTTTCAGACGGGCAAAAAGCTTGCCTCAGGGTTGGTTGGCTGGCTTCACCACGTTATATAGTTGATAGGGAAATAAAGGCACTACTGGATTGGTGCGTATACATATGGGACAAGCAAAATTGATTCGTTAACTTAATAATACTCTGACGCTAGGGTTTCAATTCCAAAGCACCTTCACCTCATCAATCATAGCTCATTTATAAGGTTTTTATAAGGAAAAAAGAAACATGAGGCGAACATATACAATGAAGTTTCACGATTTGAGTAAATGTCAAGTCATCTCTTTCAAAGAAAAAAAAAGAGTTTATACAAAGCCCAGAATTTACATGGAAAGCTGAAGCAACCGATCCCTGCGTGATTATGTTTCCCATACAAGAAATTAACATCTCTGAAATTGCATAATCAAATTTCCAAATACATCAATATGAGCATAAGAAATAAACAGAATGGTTCACAGTTTAAGCACACATGTTACATATTAGACAACCTAGAATCTCAACTAATACACATCACTGATACAATAGCATGACTAACATTACAATAAGCTATTGATCAAGAATGGGGATGAAAATCCATATAAACTGCTGCCAGAACCCAAGCTATCAAGCATCAAAAAGCAAACACGTAATCCGACTCTGTAATCCGACTCCCCTAGAGTGGCATCAACTCAATCAAAGGAATATTGCTATGCATAAGTGAACTTGAAATAACCAATACAGACAAATTAGCAGATTGCACTAGTCTTTTACCAGTCTTGCCTCATAGCCACCTTCAGCTCGCTTCACAAGGGTGTAAGGCACGTGAGTCCCCAGGAGTTTATCCCATATGGAGAAAAATGGCTGGGAGTAATTGAACTTTGTGCCCTGAAGTTGATGATGGATGTCATGATAGGCCGTGTTGTTCTGAAAGCATAAATGAAAGATATTGCCAGGCAACCAAAGGCCACAGTGGTCATCAACTGTTTTAATCACGGCAAAGCAAAAGAAAATTACTCCTGTACGAGCAGTCATCCCAGAAATTAGGAATGAGATAGCACCTCCAACGGTATCAAGCAAAAGACCTTCAAGTGGGTGATTGTAAAGAGCGCCAATTGCATAAGGGACAACCAATCTATGATGTTGGGAGTGGATATGTCGATACAAGAACTTGTTTTGATGCATATATCGATGTACAAAATACTGCCATGTGTCCATCACAAACATGGCAACAATAATTTGCACAATTTGGACACCCATAGAAGGTTGGACAGTGATTCCAGATGCATCTGCCGTAGAGGTCAACTGCAGAAGAATGGAGGAATGAATTTATTTCACAATTGGTAAAGAGTATCCATAGTTCTCCACATTTCTGAAACAACACTGCAACATCCTTGGCTAAAATATCTCACAGAACTGGCATCCACTTGGCTGACTAAAGTTCATTTAATGTAAATTAATTGCCCAAGCTATACAAAACAAAGTTTTATGTACTTCAATTGTGTCTTGGCTTGCAAAACAGTTCCTCAATTAACGGTTCCTATGAGCAAAAGAAGAAAAGATCCAGGTAACCCACAGTGTTCACTTGATAGAATAGAAACTCAAAAGAAACAAATTCTACATGATGAGATATGTAGGGACAGAGCACGCAAGAAAGCTAGCCAAGATGACCATAAGAGAACCATGAAAAGTGTAAAAGAACCGAGTAAAAAGATTGAAGAACAGTTTCTTTTGCACTTTAAAAAAGGAAAAGATTAATGGGCAGGTGATAAGCATATGAACAATTAGGACTAGCTGATTATAGAAATTCCCACTTAGGCAGCTAAAGAACAATTAGGACTAGCTGATTATAGAAATTCCCACTTAGGCAGCTAAACCACAGAAACAACCAATAGATTTCCCAGCTACTAAGCACTAGCTTAACAGATTGAAATAAGAGTAGTACCAAAGGTAAAATATGATGTCATAATCAAAAATGGAAAATTGTCAAGGGGCAAAAAGGACAAGAGAAATGTCACTATAATAAGGCATAATTTCCAAGAGTAGTAACTGTGAACTACCATAAGCTCCAGTTGTTTTAAGGGAAAATTTGTCCTTCCATTATCAGAAAATCAGCTTAAGGTTTAAAAAATAGAGATTCTTTTATGGAAGCAGAATTTTAAGACATAATAATATTCCTAATCTTCAGTTGCATCCAATCAGGTAAAGCTGAAGAAAGCAAAACCATGTCAGTTAAACAGTTTCATTAGAACTTATACAGATAATAACAAGGGATTCATTTCTAATAATATCACCAGCATCTGATGAAAAAAGAAATCATAGCATCTAGCTAAATGATAAGAATAAAGACGGGGAGAATGATAAGAATACACAGGAACATATCCCAAAAAAAGTATTAACTTTTGAAGGAAACAAGAAAGTAATGTTTAGTATTCTTGGATTATATTGCCAAGTCGAAAAAGGTGCAAGCATCACAGATCTTGAGCTAGAACCACAAAATCCAGAAGATATTAATGCTACATACTTATTCCAATTTTCTGTACAAAAAGAAAAATTTCCAGGTGCTACAAAAGATAGTCAAATCATCAAAAATGCTTATTCTTCATGTTCATGCATAAAACAAAAATGTCAAACAGTTACTTCTGATACTTTATGCATGCATGATTTCACAGGTTCCTAGAGAGTGAAATTACTTTGAGGGTCTCGGATGCACACTAGTAATAAGATAAAAAAGGTCATCACATGATCAACATAAAAGCATTGAAAGACGCTGTTCAAACTTTCAAAATCTTAACATGAAACTTAATATTAACACTACCCAGCACCAATTCCTACGATCTCATCACTTTACCTCCATATCCCTCCAAATGAAAAGAAAGAAGAAAATAAATGTGCCAGTAAAAGAAGTCAAGTATATAATAGCTAACAGGTCAAACACCAGTGGTACTTGTTTCCCAAGTGTATCTAAATAGTGGTATACTTCTCTCAAGCTTACCAAATGATCAGCTGAAGGAAATGAGAACTTTCAAAAAATAATACACATCAATCATAATTGGCAAGCATGACATCTGCCAGCTAAATGATAAGAAGGCAACTCAGAAGTGAATTCCAGATATAGCTACTCTACAAAAATTAATATCACCATGACCTTGCATGGACACATATTCCAATAACGTATCTCTTAGATTCAGAGAAGAATTGACTTCTGGAGTTGCCTTCATATCAACTCCAAGTGACAAGAATGTAAGAAATATTTGATCCTTTTCTGCCGCTCAGAATCTAATGGAAAAAGTATGCAGTCAGTCTTTTGCTATGCACACAAGGGAAATTCCAACGATTAGGTAGGTTCACCATTTCTAGGACCTTCTAGATCTGAATGGAACATGAATGAGATCATCAAAAGACCTTATTCTTTAAAGATCTGTGACATGATAGCCATCAAGACCACGAGATGCACGGCAGAAAAATAATAAGTTACCGTCAAATTAAATAAATTCAAGTTGGTGATAGCTCTTGAGAATTTATGCTAATTGATGAAACAGATTTCAGAATTTCAGTAATGCAGAACAACAATGCTCTTTAGAGAACAGGCCAGTTAGTCGCTAAGATCCATACGGAGGTCAACTAATTGATAAGTCATAAACAAGGTGATTTAGGAAAAATCTATGCACCGACAATCATTCATCCATGACAAGGCAAATCCACAGAAGCTCACATCCAGACCCCATGACAAGTACAACCCAAGCTCAGTGTCCAAAGTCATGCATTTAAACTAAATAAGCTTTTCTAACCCTAAACTTACTTTGCAATTAGCAATTACATTGGTATCACACGGTTCAACAAAAAAGATAATGCAATTAAGATCACTTCCATGCTGATTGTTCATCACGCCAGCATTCTTTGCTTCCTGCACCCATTCTCAATACTTCTATCCTGTTGCTCTTAGTAATCACTAAAGGGAAAAATTAATATGAAGCAAACAAAAATTAGTCGAATAGGACCAGTAACTGACCAAAAAGAGGCCATGAGCGACTATTGCCTGAACAAGCTGTTGAAGCAAAACACCTTTAACCACCTTGGATAGTGGAACCAAGTTCTTCTCTTCCTCTTCTTTTCTAGTATGTAACCGATAATTATCCAATGGCGGCAACAGCTGATAAAAGCCAGCATATAGCCAATAAACTACAATAGGGGCAAATGTGCCCATTGCCTCGTCGCTCACGTAGCCTTCCCAGAATACCATGATCGATCCAATTTACAACCCCACAAAAGGGAAAAAGGGAGCAATTATTCAGAGCTTCAATTACAGCTAAAAAATCTCCCAAATTGAGGAAGGCATAAAGTGTAGAGATCTCCTGCAACAGGAAATCTGCACCCTACATAACCTGAACGCGAACACAGACACACAAAAAAGGAATTAGAAAAATTAAGCTTCATTTAAGCTTGATACATAAATAGCCAATTAGCCTAAGTGAGGGGAAATAGCAGATTCCACGTAGTCTCCATCTAAAAAAACATCAAATTTCCGTTTAAAAAAACATAAAATAAGGAAAACAAGATCCTACCCATGAACAACCCACCCAAGGAGTAACATTCAAAAGAAATAAAAAAGGACAAGTTTAACGAAAACCAAATTGGCTTTCGAAACAAATACACTGAGTTGACTTGGAACAGAAACCAATTATCAAAAAGTTAAAAGAAAAAGAAACCAGAAGAATCCCAGATTTTCAGATTTTATTGGCGCTTGACTCCACATTACCCAGCAACAAACAGAAAGGGAAGTCATTCCTCAATTCCAAAGAAACAGGAAAGCAAACAAAGACGAAAAGCAAAGCATTTTGGCAACTTACATAAAAAAAAAATGGAGAACATAAATTACAGCGTAAAGGAGGAAATCGAGACCTAACCATAAAAGGATTGGAGGAGATCGCCAAGCAGACGCAGAGAGAAGAGAGGAATTTTGGTTTGAGAGAGGGTTTTATACGTCGCATGTTATAAACGTAAGCGACGCAAATTATAATCGTTAAGGTCTACCCGAAAAAGCTATTTGAAGGGGCTTTTCTGAAAAGCTCCAAATTTTAGCTTTTGAAAAAGCTGTATTTGAGCTTTTAAAAAAGCTATTTCTACTCCAAAAGTGCTTTTGAAAGTTACAACCAAACACTTACTTTTTTCTTAAAATAGCTTTTGCTGTGGACAAAAGTACTTTTAGACCCTCCAAAAACTGAACCAAACAGGCACTAAGATCAGTTGTCTCCACAGCTTTAATGGAATCAAGCAGATTCAAATTCTAATTGAGCAAGTTGCAATTTTTCTCTACCTCTGACCTATAAAGAGCGGTGTTGAAGTCACCACAAAGAAGCTTAGGTCTTGTTACAAAAGCTTTTATTCTTCTAATTGAGCTCCAAATCACAAATCTTTGGCAGGCATTATTAATTTATCAACTTTTGTGCTTGATATTTGTGCTCAACAATGTATTCAAAGTGGCCCACTTTAGAAGCTTTAGTGCAAAGCGGGTTTTCTTTTCAGATATAAAATTTTCCCTTTGCAAAATCAGTTATCTCTTTACTAGCTATCGCTATCTACTGTCACTGGAATAAAATAGCCTTCATCGGATTGTACTTAACCAAACATTCTTAATAGAAGCCTCCACCACACCTACTGAAACCCCAAAATGAAAAAGAGGGGAAGGAGGAGAAAACATTTATGCAAATTTATTCATTAAATGCGTTTGGGAATGGCATTACATGATGATACGCCTTAGAGCTTTGAAAAGCAACCACCTTGTTAACAACTCTTATTCTAAACTGTTGTCCCGTTTGAAAAACGAGGAAAGCAACATCAGAAGGAAATACACAAGAAGACAAGTGATTATGGGGACCCATACACTCCAGGGGCTCCATTCGCGATAAATTGCACCTCCCAATTCCGTTTTCCTGCAAGCAAAATACAAAAATCAACTGAAAGTTTCACATGCAAAGCCAGGAGTTAAAAAGGATCAAATTCAGAAATTAGAACGGCAACTGACAAAAAGAAACAATGGACACGGAATCAGAGTACGAACCCTTGTGGCGGCTGAGCTTTAGCTTCCTGAATTGATTGTGGCTGTTGAGCACTTGTTCCCGGTTTTGTGGCCTCAGGTATTGCTGGCGCAGTAGATGGAATTTGTATTCCTTCATGAGCTGGTATGGGTACAGATTTTACCTATAAATTAAGATAGGTAAGTGATGAATCATTGCCTTATATTCTAATGATTAGTATTAGTATTGAAAAAGTAGGAAATGATGCACCAAGTTTCTGAAGTGGAGATTGTAAAATGCTTCAATGTATCTCTGCTTTGCAAGCTTCTGATGCTTGTTAAGCTGCCTCCAAAATCCATACATAGATCCCATGTTTAACAATTTAATGGCGTAAATTTTCCATGTATAGCTGTAAGAAAGTCAAGGTAAGCAACCGTTAATGGCACAGTTTCTACAGTAAAATGGTGGCAGTGACCACTACCATTCATGTATACGCTGGAGACTAGCCGCAGACATCTTCTTCCAACATTCAACATCTGTCTTGCACTTCTCGAAGAAATTGGCTATCTTGTCACTGGACTCGTCACCATTGTTGGGATCAACGTGAAATCCAGACACCCCATCAACAATGATTTCTGCTGGACCGCCTTGGTTCGTTGCGAAGGTTGGCAATCCACAATTCATTGCTTCAATGACAGTCAAACCAAAAGCCTCATAAAGTGCAGGCTGGACAAAAGCTCCCCTTGTGTCTGCAATGCACCTGTAGAGCTCTCCATTTCGGTATCTATCAGTCTGAGCTGCGATCCATCTCATCTGCCCCTTGAGCTGGTATTTGTCTATCAAAGCATGCATCTTGTTGATCTCTGCAATTTCTTCCCTATCTTTTGATCGAGATGGATCAAAGAAGCCCGCAACAACAACGAGATTTACCAAATCTCTTAGCCTCTTGTTTTTACCAAACCACTCCGTTAGTCCTGCAATGTTCTTCACCGTATCCAGCCTTGCCATTGAGAAAATGATTGGTTTCTTTCTGTCTGCCAGATAACCACTGTTCCAAGTATATGCATAAGCATCAATGTCAAAAATCCTTAGACTTTGACACTTAGTTTATTGGATGAGAACTTTTGGATGCTTACATGTGCTCACTGCTTTCATCTTTGCTGTAGAGAAGTTCTTCAATAGCTGGATGAAAAGAAGTCAACCTCTTCTGTTTCTCTGTATACGGGAAGTAGACAGATTGATCAGCCCCAGGTGCTGTAATGTTGAACTTCGGATCAAAGACATTGATGCCCGAAACCACACGGCAAAGCCCTGGCATGGTAAATGCAGAATGACTTTCATACTGTCCTGGCTTATCCTTGCTGAAATAATAAAAGTTCTTCAGTAAATAACATAGATCAAATAACTAAAACAGGTAATGCCAAACAAAGTCCAAACCTTCCCGCAATTTCTTGGTATGTGCTAGTGATTATAAAATCGGCTGCATTCATTGCAATAATGTCTGCAGTAAATTGACAGGAAAAGTGATACTTTGAATCTAATTCCTTCCATTTGGCGTCTGAATCTTCATACTTAGTCTTCTCCAGAGCATGAGCAATAGTTCCCTAGATTTGCAACTCATAATTAATATCAGAACGAAAAATGATTGTTCTGACACGTGATTTAGGAAAAGAGATTTTCTTGAGATGTGACCAGACCAGGGTTACTCCAAGCTTGCCAGCCATTAGAGAAGCAACCAAGTTCCCGTCGCTGTAGTTACCAATAATGAGATCGGGCTTACACTCTAAGTGTTCGAGTATCTTTTCAGCAGCGTCCTAATGTTAATTAACATCATCAAACAAAAACAAGAATGTTGATTGGTTTGAGAACAAAAGGGTCGAAAGAGAAAAGACTAAGGCGGAGGGTGCCATGCCTGAGAAAATCTATCAAGGTAAGGATAGATATCAAAACGAGAGACCCATTGTGGAAGAACACCTTTCTCTGTCTTGAAAGGGACGCGAAGAATGTGGGAATACTTAGTGTCGATTATTCGCTCCAGCTCCTGGTTGCACTTTGTTCCTTGGGCATCTGGTATAAGCCGTGTTACCTGGAATAGAGAGAACGAGAAGATGGGAGAGCTTTTATTGGCTTATGGCATTCATCCTCTCAAAAACCAAAACTTGGTATGCAATTCTTGTTAAACGTATGTAAAGCTCACCACTAGAATCTGAGGCGTGGCTACAAGGCCTTGTAGTTTGATTCTGTGAAGCAGTTCTTCCTCTAAAGCTCTTACTTGATCCAATATGTAAACCACCTGCACACGAAAAGATGAGATCTCGTTCCTTGTTAAGAAAAGTAAAGTACGTAAATTCTGTTGTTGTGGTCTTATATGGGAACCACTATAGACCTGGCCACCAGTGTCCGGCAATCCGAGAACATCAGACTGGCCGAAGTAGCCGTGCGGAGAGAAGATTACGATGTTGAACATGTTTGGAATTATGCTAAAGAACAAGTTGAGTTTGACAGGATCGGCAACTTCCAGTGATTCTGAGAGCAGCCTCATTGTTTCTTTCACTCTCCCTGCGGTATCTCCCCATCCTTTCTCAAAGCCCCACTCTTTCAACCTTGGACATTATTAGGAATGTCAGATGAACATTTATTACTGTTATAACAGAGAGAAAATATAGCTGACCTCTGTTGGAAATCCCGAAAGGGTGTGGCTTTTGGCAACGTAGAGATGAATTGGTCAACCACGATCAGTGCTGCTTGAAGCTTTGCAACTGTATCTAGCTTTTCGTTGATCATAAGTTTCTGCACAATATGAAAATCATTATACGTACTAGCGAGCATTGTTTTTTATGGAGAATGGTCCACCAATTTTTCTTTTCGTTTTTAGTTGTTGAGACTACCTCTCCATGATGGTTGAGAGTGAGTAAGTAGTCGAGCAGAGGCTTTGCACTATCGGAGGTTTTGGTAAGTTCAGAGGACATAAACTTTGAAATGTGGTTGAGTCCGTTTCCAATAGAAGAAGACAGCGTCAGTCGAGGGGTCGAGAAGTCCACCGCTTCAAAATCTATTTCCAAAGCATTGTCATCTTTTGCCCTGCATCTCAATGAATTTCAAGCACCAGAGTTATGGAGATTACTGCAGCGTTAAAATTAAGAACTGTTTCCGAAGAAGTGTGTTTGCACTTAAATACCAGGTCTCATCGAAGATCATTTCTTTAAACTGCAAGTATTCTGAGACAGAGATACCATCTACTGTCAGGTCTTCAGCGTTCACCTTAACATATTCGCAGAAACCAGGATTTGGCCTTACAGAAAAAGCAACATAAGGTGGAACAACAGCTGCCTCCTGCAGATTAAGTGATTTAGATAAATGATTAACAGATAAAATCCCAGACAGACAGTTTTGAGAGAGAGAGAGAGAGAATCTTACTTGTGTGGAACTAAGAATGTAACCAAGTAAGCCTTCCAAGACCTTCTGCCTTTCAACATCGTCTTGTATTGATTCCTTCATTTCCTCCATTATATGATGGTGTTTCATCAACCTTCTCCCACTTGCTGTAAACCTTTTATTTCCATAAAATGTCAATGACTTTGCTTGGTTGTGTAACAAGGACAAGAAAAAAACTAATTTCAAGACACTGAATCCAAAAGAAATATTGTAATATATAAGTACCTGGAAAGGCATCTCTTCATATGGTACCTGCCTTGCCTCAATGCCTCAGGCATGCTTTCTGCAATTGTCTCCGACCGTTTGAGAACTGGTGCAGAAGTCATTTTATACGAGAGTATGTGAAATTAAGAGAGAGGGAGATCTTTTATATAGCAAATGGTCGTTGGTATCGTACAGGATAATGGGTTTGTAACGGTATTTATAGTTAGTTAACTATGTGAACGAAATGGAAGACCAAGGCTGGTGGAGAAGGAACATTCTTTAGAACCATTTCTGGGAAAGAAAGGAATATTTGGACGTGACAGAAACGATTTAGACTTGCCTCTTTTTGCAAACACATCAAGCGTGAAAGGAAAAGAATTTTGAAGGATTTTGTGAATGCCTTGGACTATTATATGCTTTCCTTCTTCCTAGAACAAGGGTTAGTGTCATCTTTGTCTCCTCTTTCTAATGCTTTAGACTTTGTTTTATGAAATGTGATCTAAATCAAATCTTCAAGCAGTCGTTGCCTTTATAAACCAAACTCTACATACTCAATAAAATCATATAAATGTCTAAACTTTTTTGGTAAAATCTTTTTAAATTTATGGTCTTGCTCAGTTTAAATCAATTTCATATATGCTTGTCCCAAAAGTCATCGGAAATTAATAAGCAAATTCTACCTCACCTTATATTAGGTTAGACAATAAACTCTACTGATTTTTATAAAAGTATGCATTGGTTAGTTTTTTGTAGGGAATTATGTAATGACATGGAATAAAGGGTGTAAAGATATTAACTAATGTGAAGAATACAAAAAATAGTAAACTAGATGATGGTTTACGATAGGTTAGAGATATTTTTAATTTTTGGGTAGACACTAATCTCCCATATAGTTTAAGAAAATTTTGGAAAAACCCCGCCTTAATCTTTAAAACTCTTGAAAAAAATCCTTTTTTTAATTATTTAGAAAAAATTCATTCTCTTAGATTTTGGTTCAAAAATAACGACAAAAGACACGTGACATGAGTATTACACTTGCATCAATCAAATGTTGCTTATGTAGCGATTCAACCCAACTCTTAAAGTTAAACCAAACCAATTAAATATAACACAAATTAATAATTTATTTTAATTATCTCTAATTATTAATTCAAGTTAAGTTTAATTATCTCTAATTATTAATTCAAGTTAAGTTTAATTGGTTTAAATCAAAATTAAAAGCTGATTTGAGTTACCGTATTATTGATATTTGATTTGTATACATATAATATTCATACTGCATGTGTTTCATTATTATTATTTAAATAAAGTCTACGAGAAGGGACTTTTGTAGAAAACTAAAAACTAGGTCCTTTTTTAAAAATGTTAAAGATTAAATTAATTTTCTTAAACTACAGAGTATGTCTATATCTTTTACCCTTAGTTTTTTTAATTATTTCTCTTATAGTCAAAAATATTGTCTCCTTTTATAATAAAAAATATTCATGATTTATGATAAGTTAGAGATATTGTCTCTTTCCTCTTTGATATATGCACTGAAAATATAACCGTGGTTGTTAAGTAACATGTCATACTTCGTACTTGTTACAAATATTTAGTTAGTACTTGTTTAATCCAGTCATATAATGGCTTATAAACTATCTGTAGTTGTTAATGTATTTATAAAATTCATTATATGTATGTTTTCTCTACATTCTACACAATATCCTTCATAGATTTAGTGGTTTTAAGTTGTTCATGCAAATTTATATAGATGTATCTCACGCATTATTATTAATAATCATAAAGGTATGATAAACACATATGTAAAATAGGGAAAAGTTCAAATTTGATTTTTCAATTTTTATCTAAAGTTCACTTAAGTCCATAAACTTTCATTTATGCTAAATTGACCCTAAATTTTTAAAAATCTCTCCTTAGACCCATATTTCACTAGTTATTAGAGTTTGAGCTTAGTTTTGGAATCTCAAATTTAATCCGTTTGCTCTTATTGAATCAAGGAAGGTTCTAACCAATATTTTGATGCTAACAAAATAAGTACTACTAATGAGTTTTATTTTTTATGAAAGTAAAATGAGTGCAAATTTTAATCGTGCATAAATCAAGAACCATTTCATGAAGTTGCTAAGGAAAATTAAAGTTTGCATCATTTAAATTGAAGATCAAGGAATATCAAGGCTATAAATAACTTGTAATATTTATTGTATTTGTATTGAGTCACTTTGATAATCTTAAAAACTTTCCATGCATAACACATAATTATTTTAATTGATTGCATGTTTATTTTTATCAATTAAGTAACATATATGGGATAATGATTGAACAATGTAGGTTAAAGTTAATAATTTTGATATACCGAGAGTTTGTAATAACATTGGTTGACCAATATGCTATAGTGATTGACTAATATAACCTATTAATCAACCAATAGCTAATAGCTAATGAATCTTGTGTACTCAATGCACATTTGTATTTCAACATATATGTTGACTAATATGACCTATTGATCAACCAGTAATTAATGACTAGCAAATTTTGTATATTAAATGCACATTGATTAAGTAATGTACTATATTAGTCAACTAGTTCTCTACAACTAGCCATTATAATAACTAGTTTTTTTTTTTTACTTTAATGATTAGTTTCTTAAAATACTACAAAACATATTTTCTTCTTGGTTCTTCCATCGAAATGCATTTAAGTATTTTTGTGCATATTTCCAAGGGAATATTTCAGTATTTATTGTCTCATTTTTAGTGAGTGAGTCATTTATCTTTGTCAAAGTCATCAAATGACTAGAAAGAGGTGACATAAGTGACTGGTGAGAGTGGAATTGCAAGGCGAAAAATTGCATTGTAGATTAATTCTAATTAATATACAATGTTGTGAACAGTAACAATTTTTAGCAAGTTACTATTATCTCATTGGTAACTTTCCTCTTTGCAAGACATATGGAGGTTCCTATGAGAGGTAACTCAAAGCTTTCCACCACCCAGGAGGTCTTAGACGAGTCAGGAAGTATGGATTTAGACTTCCCATTTATTTGGGAGTCTTTGGAGAATCGACGGAATAGGAAGTCTATAGTACCGAACAAGGATGTTACCAAAACATAGAGAAGTGTTGATTGAGAAGAGATCCCCTCACAAAAACCTAAGCTTTTCCACTCCACCCTCGTGAATAGGGTTGTTTCCCCACCTTTGGAGCTTCTATAGTTTGGAGCTAGATCATAGTATTGTTGCCTAGTTGGGTTATTTTTGAATAAAAGACCTTCCTTACCTTAGGTACAAGCTTAGGCACATTTCAAATAGGACAATAAGGCTCTAGAAAACTTGCTATTGATTAAAGAGGAGTCTTTCACTTTCAATGAAGATGAAACATAGCAGAAACTTTTCCAGCATTTGTTTAGTTCAACTATGTGCAAGGTGTCATTGTCTTATGTCAACATGTGTCCTTAAGCATGTTAGCCACTTATCCTGTTCATAAGCGACCAAATGTCACCTAGTTATTAGTCCATTTTTCACTCATTTATTGTTGACATTTGTCAATTAATTACCTAAGCCAAATGTCACTCATTTCTCTATGCCAAACATCACTTATGCATAGGCTTAGTCATCTTAATTTTTCATGTGTCAATTTGTCTTATCACTTGCCATTTTTCATATACCAAATGTACATTTTAATTCATCAATTTTCCAATTGTAACTATAAATTCCAAGTTTACTAATTATAGTCCACCAAACCAAAATTGAAGATATAAACAATACATAATTCACATCATGATCATTTTAAACTTTTCATACCTTAGAATATGTCAATTGAGTGCATATATTATCTTTTCAATATGTACTAATTCAAAATTCATGTATGTATGCTAATGAAATGCAATTTATAAATTCTCAATGATATGGCCATGTGCAATATTCTAGGGTTTTACCCTTAGTATAGAAAATGGCCTATTATAATTAGTCTCATTGTCTTTGTTTATGTGTGACCTTCATGACATGTACATCTTGACTTTTATTTGATTTTCTATTCAAGACCACATTATTATCACATGCATTAACATGGAAATGATATAGGCATTTTTTCTTTTTATAAACTACATTAACCAAATAACTTATCTTATAATATGAATTTTCCCTTTGTTAAGCGTCTTTGAGCTTTATTAGCCTTTCTTTTTGTGCTAACCACATTACATGTTTTAAAACTAACCAAATATCCTACCTAAGCCTCAAGCTAGTGGAACATTTATTGACTGTGAATAATTCTGGATGCACGAAAGTATAAGTGTGGAAGTGTGCATATGTGCGGGTTAGTTATAATCATTAAAATGTCATTTTATGTCTTGTCCACATATTCTAAGGTTGATGTAGCTTTGGTCAATTTTTAAATGAAATAAAAGAAAGAGAAAAAGAGAAAAACAAATAAAAGAAAGAAAAAAGAAAAAGGAAAAAAAGGAAAAATGTTTAAATAAAAGTATCAAGGTGGAAATGCATTTTTTCTCTAAAGTTATTCATTATTAGTTTCTCCTCTTAAAATTATATGGAATGAGTAACTTGAGTATGTTGCATATGAGGTAGATGCTGTTTTTGAAGGTTCACTCCTTATAGTTTCAATATATCATTACCAATTTTTATGAATGATCCCTTCTAAGTGATTTATGCTCATGTGGTTTGTAGTGCGAAATATTAGAATTGAGCTATGAAACATAGTTTTTGCATTCATCATAAATAATGATACCCAATGTTGAATGAATTTTAGTTTTGTTCTTGATGTTGCATTGAGTGTTACTTTTGCTACACTAAGTTTGATGGCTTTTACACTACACTATCTAAATACATCTCACCTTACACTTATCTACATTACAATCTTAAAAAGTCTTTTGATTATGATTATGCACGTGAATCCTAATGATGGAGAAACGAAATGATTTGAAATGATTATGTGCTTAATTGATTATACATTTATTCCATAACATTTAGTGATTAATCCTATGAAATGCTTAAGACATTCATTTTAGTTGATATTTGGTTTTAGGTACAATTTGGAAGCGAAAGGCTAAAGTGAATTGAAAGGACAATATTTGATCCATCTTCTTGAGATTCACACTCAATTGTCTTCATGAAATAAGAACAAAAAGGATTAGAGCAGAAGGAGACAAGAAAATGCCAAAAGGAATGAAGAATGACAAAGTCATGCTTTGTCATGGCTGTGAGACACATTGTCATGAGAATGATAAGCCATGAAAAGTGTGTCACAGGAGTGACACATCAGTCACGCGCATGGCTTTCATAATTGGCACCCAATATTAAAAAAACATGCAATGGCAGAAACGCTTATGAAGATATGAGGAATCATTTTTGGAGTCGTAAGGTCTTGATTTTGAATAAGAGAAGAGTTAAAGCTCCATTCCTTTAGATACCCATGTAGAGCTGAGCTTCTCGATGTCGGTTCAGAGGTGATATTGGTGTTATTAGCCCCGAATTTTTTTTATTTAATTATTTTAATTAAGCATGATTAGGCTAATTAAGTAATTTAGTTAGCATTAAGTAAGATGATAGGAATTAAATATGATAGCATTAAATAGCATATGACATTAATTAGCATGTAATGGCATTAATGAGTTAGGTAAGAGTTAGTAACATTTAATGTGTTAGTTGGGCTTTAATGAGGTAGGAAAGAAAAGAGAATAAGTTGGGCCTTAAAAGAACAAATGGGCTTGAGTAAGTTAAAGAGAAAATGATGTAGGAAGAAAGAAAGAAGAAGGGAGAAGAAGTGGGCTTGGGCTTAAGTTAAATGAAAGTAGTATAAGGAGGGAAATGAGAAAGGAGGAAGATGAAGGTGGAGTAGATGGGCTTAAAAGGATAAATGGGCTTAAGTGAAATGAATAAGAAGTATAAGAAGAGAATAAAAGAAGTAAGTTAGTAGGAGAGAAGAGAGGATTTACGAAAATAGAGAGAAGAGAAGGAGAGTTTCGGTGGTGGAGGAGAAAAGAAGAAGAGAAGAAGAAAGGTTTGTGATTTCCAAGAGATTCAAGAGGTTTTTGAAGAAAGTCCAAGAGGAAAAAGTGTGGAGGAAGGTTCAAGCTACATTTTGATACAAGAAACCACTTGTTTGGTTAAGGATTTAAGGTAAGTTATGAGTTTTAGCTTGAGCTTTTGTTTGGGTTTTTGGTTAGAAAGGCTAAGGATGGAATGGGTTTAGTGATTCCTTTACAAATTTCATGATTTAGGTTCATTAGGTTTTCAATTTTCGAAACCCTAAATGATATGAGGTTCTTTTCTTGTTATGAATGAAGGAGGACAAGAAGAAAGAGAAGAGCAAGAGGGGGAGCTCCATTTAGCAAGGATTTAAGCAAGTTTTAA
>JANPWT010000007.1:7580437-7596531 GCA_024678245.1 Erythroxylum densum
TAATGTCATAATCATCTATAACACAATTCATATACAAAAACACTCATTTTATTTCATTTTCATATTTCTAATTTCCATTAAAGGTTCGGGGTCCAACATTTATAATACCATTGACATATCTTTGTGATAAAAGGTCAAGTTCTTGTAATTATGATATGCCTACTTGCTGCTTTTTAGTTTAATACATGTATTTTTTTCTAGTTCAATTATGTTATAATTATTTTTTATGATGTTGCCTAAAAAATTTGTAAGAAAGTGAAAAAAAAAGTAAAATACTTAATATCCTACAAAGAAATTATCGATAAATTTGTTTAAAAAGTAACTCTTCTAATGAGAATTATGAGAAATTATGTGAAGACAGTTTTGGACAACCTAATGTAAAGTTAAGTTATAAGATTCATATTCATGATAATGTTAGCAATTTTAGTACGTATAAACATGTATTAAATACATCTCATTTAGAAAATGTAAGGGTAGAAGAGCAACCAATCCCTCTTTTGAATGTTTATGATCTTAAAATTTGGAATAACATTGACAGTGAAATAAGGAAAATTTTAATTGAAAAAAGCTTATAAGAATATTTAATTTTATGTTTTCTTTAGATGATACATATTTACATATTGTCGATTTAATGGGGCTCTTCTACTTTGTCTCAGGCATATAAACGTTAGGAACGACCCTAATTCTAACTTACACTAATCATATATGAATATAATTGTAATTTTTATCTTTATATTTTTTTAAAGAGTTTTGTGACAATAGGTGCCACTACGAGAAAATAAGGAATTGGCGACGCAAGATTAACAACAGAAAACAAACTGTTGTAAATCACCGACAGACCTTTTTTTATGTCAGCAAGATTGACAGGAAAATTTTCATTTAGTGATGGTAGTAATATCCATTGCTAAATACAGGGAAAATTAATTTGCGACAGAATGTAGTGACGAAAAAAGTACTCGTCAATAAATAAGACAGGAATTATTGGCGTAATGATAAACTGTTGAGTTTGTCGATGGAATATTTCTGTCGACAAATTCCGTTGGTAAATTTTAAACCTATACGTCATCATTTGCTTCCGTTTGAATATTTTTAACTTAAATAAAATAACGTCATTTAGTGTTAACGTTAAAACAAACATGAACAACCTCCCCCCTCCCCTCCCCAAAATCACTCCTTCTTTCTTCTTCCTCCTTACCACGTCTTCTCCTCTGATGATTTCTAGTCTCCCATTCGTCATGTGTTATTAGTGTTGTGGTTATATCGTGCTGTGTCGGAAGCTCGTCCTCTTTTCCCACCATTCTTGCATTTTCGTGGATGTACACATGTTCACTGTGGATGTTTACATTTATTTGATTTGTTTGTGCCTTTGATTTGTTTTGTATGTTTTGGTGTGTTGTGAATGGATAAGAACATTAAGGTAGAAATGAGAATTTGGTTGTGATGTTGGGATGATTGTTTAATGCATATAAGGTGTTTGATGAAATGCCTCTTGTTTGCAAAATTGTATTTGTGTGAAGATGAACTTTATTTTTTAAAATTTACTATCTTATCAAGATTTTTAGTTATGTAACATTTGATTCTTATTTATAACCTAGAAAAATGTTAAACACTATATTTCACCCATTTAAGTGGTGACTAAGGTTTTTAAAGCTTTTGTAAATTTGAGAGTTTAAAATAAGTGACATTATAAGTGTGTTTACAAGTTAAAAAATCAAAAATGAAAATATCTTAGATTTTTCAATTTTACATTAGGCTTTAAGAAATGATAAAGATACCTAAAGTTGTATCATAAAGCTTAAAAACAAAGAGCAAGTATGAAGTAATAATCTAAAGTTTTAAAATAAATTAAATTCATTTTTGTTTAATTTAAAAGATAACTAAAATAAACCTGAATGAAATAATCTCAAACAAAACAAACCAATACGACAAAATAAAACCAGAGATAAAACACTTGATATATTTAGTAGACAAAAACATGCATATATATGGAACAAGACATGATAAGTTTTCTAAATTTAGACATTTAGGCTTCATGCTTTAAAGGCGATCAAAGCTTGAGAAATTTTTTACACATTTTAAGTGACCTATCATAATTTGACTCTTTTCTTATATTCCAATTATGTTTTATTATTTTATAAAGTTATTTTCTTAAACCATTTTATTAGAAAATGATCCATCCTTGCTTCTCACTTTAAACTTTAATAACAACGATGATTGAAAATTGATTTTAATAATAAAGTCTCTATCAATCAAATTTATGGGAAGATGAAAAAAACCTAAGGATAGTCTCTATAAGTAAGAACCTTTTATACTTATAGAACTTTCCAAATACAAAATCCATACATGTTTTAAACATATTATCAAAATCAAAATCATCAGTATATACATCTCTAATAAACTCAGAACCCATAATTTAGTGTACATAATACTCAATAATGCATGTATACTAGAAAATGTATTAACTACTATATTTTCCTTAACCTACTTTTACTTTTAACATATAAGGAAAAGTCTAAATAAACTTTATACAGTTGGTATGTTTCTTACTCACCTTAATTTGACTTTGGCTATATTTTAATAACTTATAGTCTATATGTATAAAAACTCCTTAGTGCATAAGTAATGTTGCGAAGTCTCTAAGGCTCTCACCAATGTATACATATTTGTATTTTGAGTTAAGGCAATAAAGTTATTCCATGAAGCTTCTCACTAAATTATAATATTAAATTTCTATTTTATCAAAATAAACCGAATTCCTAAACCTGAAGCATCATACTTCTCTCAAAGCTGTCAATAAAGTTAGATAAACCAAACAAAGCAGTTAGACTTAATTTAATAGGTTAAAGACTCTCTTTTGATATTTACTTCACTTAAATCCTACACATTTTTTTTACTATCTCTATTAAAGGTGCATTGATTATGCTAAAGTCTTTAACAAACCACCAATAAAAACTAGCCAACCTATAGAAACTCTTAACATCACTAACAAATTTGGGTGTTGATGACTCTCTAATAGCTCTCACTTTCTCTATGTCTACCTTTATTCTGTTTTCACTTACCACATAACTATGAAATATAACCTAATTACTATATATATAAAAACATTTCTTTAAATTTACATACAACTTTTATTGCTTAAGCACATACATAACCTTTTTTAAATGCTCAGCATATTCATCTAAGGTCTAATTTTGTAGATAAGAATATCATCAAAGTATATAACTACAAATTTACCTAAAAACTCATGCTAAACATAGTTCATCGACCTTATGAAAGTGCTAGGTGTATTAGTCAAATCAAAAGACATTACTATCTATTCATACAATTCATGTATAGGTTTAAAGGTAGTTTTTCATCCATCTCCTTCTATAATGCCAATTTGATAATACCTAGATTTTAAATCAATCTTAGAAAATAAGCATATATTAAATCACTTATTAAGCATATCATCTAATCCAAAAATATGGTATCTATACTTTACAATGATTTTGTTGATAGTGCAATAATCTTACTTTACAATGATTTTGTTGATAGTGCAATAATCTAACATATTGTCCATTATCCATCCTTCATTGGTATTAACAAAACAGGAACAAAACATAAGCTTAAGCTTCTTCTCACATTCTCCAAGAATTCATCTACTTGCTTATACATCTCTTTTGTCTATACCAAGTTTATTATATACATTGGTAAGTTTGAAATCTAAGTTTTTGAAGTAAATCAATTTAGTACTCAATCCATCTTACAAGGGCTAATCTACTCAAAATATCCTCTTGAGAAAGATCCTCAAATTTCTACCACTAGGTAAAGTAGTATTAGCATCAATATCATAAGAAAGGAAACAATTTTTTGTAAATAAGAAAAATCATATAATGCGTGGCCAAGTATGCATCTCTCACCTCCCTTACTCAGACTACTAAACTTACACTTTATCTTTGAATTTATCTCTTATTTTTGTTTTGGAAAAATGTTTTAAGTTTTCTCTAGTGTTTGCTCTTATTTGTTTTTCCTTAATTTCTCTTACTCACTTTGACAAATCTTGCATTGATCTTTATAAACTTTCTTTTATGATAATAAAAGTAAGGATGACCAATTTTTCATTCATGGTAAAAGAATATTTGTTTTTATACTCATCATACGTGACTCTGCTGTCAAATTTCCTAAGATGTCTTAAAAGAAAGGTGTCTCGCTTGTATAGGAACCATATCATACAACATTTTCATCTATATAACTCTCAATTGAGAAAGAAATCAGTAGTTACTTTCTTACCCTAACCATCCCACTCTTATTAAACCATTGTAAGTATATGGTTTAAGGTATCTCATAGTTGGTAGCCTCAGCTTATTTACCAAGTCTATATTACTTATATTCTCACAACTTCTTCCATTTAAGATTATATTAAACACCTAATCCTTAGTGACACATCTAGTGTGAAAGAGATTTCCTCATTACTCATTTGCATCTTCCTCTCTCAAATGTAAGTTTAATGGCCTCTTGTTGTGTAACACTCCACTCCTGCAAGACACGTACCCAACATCCTGAGGGATATCCGAGTCCATGCCTTGCAAGGGTGGCATGCTAGAGCACTCAATCATTCAAAACTCAATACAATTTTTTTAAAACCACAAACATAAAGTGCAAAAATCGATAACCAAATTGGGCCCACTTTATTTCATAAACATTTCCAATCATAGTAATACAATCATCAAAAAATTCAATAGCCATTTGGGCCCGTTACAAATACAAAATACTTGTCAAAAATTTCATTACATTGAAAAAACCATATACAAACATTTCCATTTTGGAAATTTATTTCAAAATAGAAATATTCAAATACATAAGTTACAATAATTGCAGAAGACTTAATTTGATACAAAATAAAGGAAATACTAATGCAAACGCTAACTGATCCCAACCTCTATCTTTTACTTGCATGTCGTAGGTATACTCCTGTTTGTCTAACGGGGTACTCTTCAAGCCTGAAAAATAATTGCAAATTTAGGGTGAGTTTTGCGAACTCAATGATGTAACCATCATTGATGGTTCACTCAATTCATACAACACACCATTTTACATAACATGTAACTCACAATTTTGCGTAATAGATTATGTATCAGACTTTTACTCCAGCACAGGAAATTTCAGCATTTCAATCAATCAAACATACTTAATATAAATGCATATGAAATACTCATGAGATATTTTCTATTTATTATGTTGTTGTGACAGAGTGCCTGAACTGTCCCGTATCTATTTTAGATATTGGGCTCATTAATAATTGTCCCTTATCCGCTTGGGGGATATAGGGCTCATTATCTATAATGAGTCTTAGGCTCTTAATTATTGTTTGAACTCGAAGCTCTTTTCACTCGTTGAGCTTTAAGCTCTGATCGATGGCTACTTTGGTCACAATTGCCATTATTTGATTGTGCATTCATGAATGGAATGCATGTACCACAATCACTCACATTATAAAGCACTTAAGTCTTTACATTCATACTCAAGCAGCACTTCAATATACATTCCACATTTACAATCATCAGACCTTCTATTCGAAATCAACAATCAAACACATTCATTTATCATTCAGAGCATAATTTAAGAAAACAATAATTGAGAGAACCATCTAGGCTACTCACAAGTTACTCCCGAAGTTAATGCCTGGAAGTTCCGGCAACGTTTGGAGATTGAAATTCCACTTGCTCCTCTATATCAAACAACATGCACATATATCACAATATGCACAATTATAATTGTTCAATAATGCACATGTATGAAACGAATTATGTACAATTTATGTTCATGACAATCCCGGGTATCTTTCCTTTAATTTCATTACAAAATCATTCCTATATCAAAACACATCTAAGTATAATTTATACTTAGGTTTATGCCGCATTAAAACCATTAAAATCACATTTCATTTTCATTGAATCACTTCAGATTTTTCCATGACACACTTTCAGGTTTACTGTTCACGTTCAATCAGAAGGTTAAAATGATGTAATTTGTTCATATTCTCTTATAGATAAGTGTTTCTCTATGTCTTATGTTTCTAATGACACCAAAATCACTCAATTTGGTTCAATAATTTGGAAGATATAACTCAAACATTATGGGGTTGTTCACATTTAAAAACAGGGTACTATATACAACTTCCATCTAGAAATTAAATATCTTAGAGAATGAATCAAAATTCGACTTCTTGAGACAATTTGTAATCCTATATCTCTAGTTTACTTCAAATTAAAAAATCATCTCATTTGGACTCCTGTAGATCCAGATATAATCAAAATACCGAAGTATATTCAGTAAAACAACACCAGTTCATACTATTCTAACAGATATCCTTACTTTGATTCGATCAATCTTTTTCGAGTCAATACAAAAAGCTATAAATTTTTATGGAGAGATAGAGGAATGTGTTATGAATCTAATGCTTCAAAAATTAGGGGAGGTTAGATGAAAAAGTTATGGCCAAAATAATAAAATATGTTTAGATTGGAGTGAAATCGGCGGGTCGGCGCACGTCGTGATCTCGATCTACCCGCGATCGCGACTTTCGCAATCCTTCAGCAGATCGCAATCGCGACTTGCCTCCTCCTTCTCTTCATCCTCAGACCTATTTAGGTAAAAGGGCATAACTTTCACTACAAAAATCATATTAAGTTCATTCAAAGACCATTTCAAAGCAAACTTCTAGTCCTACAACTTCCATGAAGATATAGAAAACAAATTTTGTCTCTATAAAGGTCAAAAGTTCAACATAATGTAACAGTCCCGAATGTTCATCCCATGCATCATCACAAACGTCTAATGGTCATATCTCTCAACTCCAATGTCCAAAAAATCCATAATTTATATCAATGGAAAGCTTAAAGATCTTCAACTTTCATGAAGACAACTTTATCAAAATCTCTCTATATCAATACAAAAAATTTATGGAAGTCTCAGATCGAAAATTCAACTCTCTAACTATCTATTCTCAGAAAATTTCCAGATGACTTCCATTTTCCAAAATCCAACACTTTAAATATTTATTTTTAGTTTTCCTACTCCATTTCAAACAACTCATTCACCATAAATTCATACTACTCCAAAATATACAAGTTAAAATAAAAAATCATCAAAAGCCAAAAATTCATATTCAACCTATTCATGCTCTATCAACTTTCTGCATTTCCAACTTTCATTCTCAATCTTCATGTTTCCTCTCAACTTCCATTTAAACACTCATTCCCATCTCAGACCATCATTTTACAACTACTCTTCAACTCAAAGACCATTTTCCTGATAATCCTTAAAGCTTTCACTTACCCACGTAAGCACATATATATACATATTTACATGCACAGTGAAGAAACAGAAAACAGGGCATACCACTTTTTCATTCTTTAATTTTCTACACTTATCCTATACACCATTTTATTGCTATTTAAAACTCCAAAACTCATTTCTACAACAGCTGATCACTAATAATCATAAAAACTAAAATAACACTATATCCATATTTTCATCCCATTAACACAGTGTTTATGAATATATACACGTAAACCCCATGTTCATGCAGATGAAAGTGAATTCATCAAATATATTTCACAAATCTATAACTCTAAAAGATTTTCTCAATACTTACATGTTAAAGATTCCAAAATCTTCAACTATCCCAAAACCCTAAACTCCATGTAAGAACACATAACCCACTGTGAACTCTAACCAACTTCTGGTTTTTCTTAAGGCAGAAGAAACACTTAGCAGTAGGGGAAGTGGTGAGGGAGATGAAAAAGCAAAGTTAACCCTCAAAAGGAGTTTGATGGAAAACTCTGTGTATGGAAAGAAATTCAAAGAAGGTGATGATTGGAAAAAAACTTAGTCTATTAACCCTCAAATATCAAAACTCACTTCTGACAAATAATAAAAGCAACTTAACACTTGTCACTTTTCCTAAGGTCTAACTCTAACTAAGTTTCTTTTGAAAATAACTCCATTGATTTTATCTTTACAATCCAACTATCTCTAAATCTTCTTTTGATTTCTTTTCCCCTATTTTTCTCCGAAATTTATTCCTAAATTCACCAAAATTTACAAATCTCACAATTCTACTAACCAATAATATTTACAACATTAATAAATTCAAAATTTACTAAATTTCCAAAAAATCCCAATTCAATTCAGTTATACCCGGAATCATTCACGAATGCATGTACAATTATTTTCAAGTGCAAAACTTTCACTATTCACGTGTATGTGTATGACATATTATCCATAAGCATGGAAAAATTCATTTCTAAGCTCTCATTGATCACTCACATTTACTATTCTAACCTCCCTACAGATAATGGGATGTTACGTTTAAAGTTAATGACGAGTTGTCATTTGACCAAATGTAGTTGCTTTATTTTACAGAATATGATATATTTTAAATAATTTTTTCATTATTTTTAGGAGTATTTTTGAATTTATTGTTCATTCTAAGATGTATAAATTGTAGCTCTTATTGAAACCAAATTATCTTAATTTTCAATCCATTTGAGTATTTTAAGTTTATAACTTCTATATTCTATAATTTCTTTTACAAATATACTAACAAATTGGTATTAAAGTCCTTTTGTTCTTAAGGGACCTGTGTTGGTGGTGAATGAATTTGTAAGGAACGTTCCACTATAAAATAAACATTTAGCCTCCAAACTAAGATCAAATTAGTATGATAGAAAATATTGCTCATTTTTTGGCATCATCACTTGTTTTCTCAAGTGAAAAATATTATACTTAGGTTGTCAAAGACTTATGTTCTTTGGCACATGGTTGAGAATGATGCTCCTCTTATCAAATATCCAATAGTAGTAGAAATAAGGAATCAAAGAGATGAGAAGATAGAAAGCATGAGGGCCAAGACCTACATTCACTTAGTAACAACAACAAATATTTTCATAAGAATTATGGCTTGTCAAACTATAAAGCAAGCTTGAGATACACTAAAAGGAGGTGTTTTAAAGGAACAATCAAACAATATGAATGCAAGTTGTAATCTCAAAAAAGAATTTGAGGTTTTGAGAATGGAGGAAACTGAAACAAAGGTGCATTCATAAAAGTTCCTTACTATAATTAATGAATAAAATAAATTGGTGAAGAAATACCTTTTAAAAGAATTATGGAGAAGGTGCTAATGAGTTTACCATAGAGATTTGAAGTTAACATTTCATATCTAGAAAATTCGAGAGATCTCATGATGATTCTTTAACCGAATTGATTAATGCTCTTCAAGATTAGGAACAAACAAAAGTGATTAGGCAAGAGAGGAAAATTGAAGGTGCTTTCCAATCCAAGGATTAGCATAGCTGTAATACCCCACTACTATATAGTGTATACCTAAACAGCTAGAGAACATTCAAGTACATATCCTAGGATAATTGTGGGACCCTGATTTTTTTAATTTGTTATTGATTTATTTGTTTCATTATTTTAGAGTTGAGTCATTAAATTAGCAAGTATGAATAGAAATTAGAAATTAGAAATTAGAATGAAGTGTTAGAATTTAGTTAGAATTAATATGGTGTATAATAGGCTAAGTAGTTATTAGACTTATGTTAAAAGAAAGGAGGGTAAATATGGAAAGTCTAGTTTAATGAGGAGAAAAATGGGAAGAAAGAAAAAACAAAGGGGCTGGAATTAGTAGAATAAGAAAGAAGAAAAGAAGAAATCGTGAGAAGAAATAAAGAGAGGAGAAAAACGTAGTGAAGAAAGAAGAGAAGAGAGTTGTGAGAGAAGCTAGGGAACAAGAAGAAAACATAGAAAGAGAAAGAATCAAGCTTGTTTAAGGTATATTTATCTTTCTTTATTGCTTAGGTAGAGAAAGAAGTAGAAAATGGGTTGTGTTTAAAGAAGATGATTGAGAAACCCATTTGATTTTTGAGTTTCTAGCTAGGTGTTGGGTTTTCTAACCTAGATGGACTATGGGTAAGTTAGTTTTGAACTTGATTTGTGTAGATTTAAAATTTTGTGATTATGGAAGTTTTAAGGGTTTTATTGAATTGGAATTTAATGGGAAATTGGTCTACCCAAGAGCAAAGGGAAGGGTCAATTTAAGTTTGGATTTTCAAGAGTTATAAGGTGGGTAATTTATTTATAGTTATTGTGTAATGAGCAAAATGTCTTGTGTGTGTGTTGTGTGTTAAAATGAATTGCTTTGAAATATTGTGATGTGGAAATTGCATTATGATGTATGACATGTAATAAAAATTGAATTGTGCGTGTTATTGTGCTATGCCTTGGAATTGTATCATGGGAAGAAAAAGCATGAGAATATAAACTTGTGATTGATTGAATTGAGCATGATATTTGATTGTGTTTGGGCGAGAGAGGAACTGTTTCGTAGTCACGTGCACGTCGACATAAAGCCTTCTCCCAGCTGCCCACCTGTGACACATGAGATCTGAAAAATGGACTCATTTCTTTCACAGAGTAAACTTCGATTTCTCTGTTTTGTTCCACGGAACCCTCGAGCCAATTGTTTGTGCATTTGCATTTTGATGTGTTAAGTTATGATGCTTCGATGTTAAATCATATCCAATATGTTTTATGTGATGATGTATTGAATTATGAGTTATGAATGTTAAACTTACATTGTTGGGTCAAGATAAGATGAGTATGCTTATATGATTAGATGCACATGTATTTGATTGTGTGGCTTATTGCTAATGGCTATAAATATATTAGCCACTAAGCTATGTAGCTCAACCCAATATTTTTCCCACTCCTCAGGTACAGATCGAGAAGATCAATGATCCTTGCAAGGCATCTGGACAAATTCTAAGATAGTTAGCTTTTGTACTAAGTTAGTGGCTGGACTTTTGGATAGCTTTATAAGCACATTAAACATTGAGCATCCAATGTATTTTTCTATCTTTTGTTAAGACTTTGATGTAATGTTGATTTGTAATTAAAGCTATGTATGAACTTCATTTTGATTTGGAAATAAATGAACAATTGAAGAAGTTTCCAATGTGTATGTGCTTAGTCATCTTGTAGTTGTACATTTCTTATTTTAAGTCTTCCATAGGTGGGAAATTGTATTTTCCTTCAGGAGAAAAACTGGATCGATACAGTTAGAATTAGACAAAGTTATTTTCTTAGAAGTTATAGATTATCTTTCAAGCTTTCCAATGATATATACTATGAAATTTTTCGACATCGGAGTTAGGAGATATGATTATTATAAGTTTGAGATGATAAATAGGATGGAATTTTGGGACAGCTGCATAGATTGGGAATTTTAACCCTTATAAAGGCAAAATTTGTTTTTGAGGTCTTCATAGGAGTTATAGGTCTATAGTCCTCTTCAAAACGGTCTTTGAACGACCTTAATCCGATATTTGTAGTGAAAGTTATGTCCTTTTTACCAAGACAGGTCGGAGGAAGAAAAGAGAAAATGTGATCGCGACATTATGCTGGAGCGAAGAAGTCCGGATCACGCAGGCATCAGGTCGCAATCGTGCACTCTCCCCTAAACCTGAACACCTCTCACTCTTTTGGCCATAACTTTTTCGTCCAACCTCCAAATAGCCTGATTTTTAAAGCATTAAATTCCTAACACATTCCTCTATCTCTCCAAAAATATTTATAGCTTTTGTTATTAATTTGAAAAAGATTAATTGAATCAAAGTGAGTGGATTGATTAGAAGAGTGTGAGTTGGATAGTTCTACATAACATGCTTTAGTATTTGGATGATATCTTAAACTGTAGAGCTCTAATTGCTATGATTCTTATCTCTAAATAAACTAGAGACATAGAGCCATAAATTATATGAAGGAATCAAATTTTAATTCGGTTTCTAAGACTTTCAATTTCTAGATGGAAGTTGAGTATAGTGTACTACTTCAGTATGGCAACAGTCCGAAGATAGTTGGGCTATAACTTTTATATTTCTAAACTAAATAGAATGATTTTGGTGTCATTAGAAACTTAAGACAATGGGAAACAAATGTTTTGAAGAAGCCAAATTTAAATTCTGGTTTGAGGTTTCCCAAAATTTGTCTTGAAGTTGAAGAAATTGCTCACGTTTTAAGACTCCGAATGTTGGACTCAGGAAACGGGGTCCAACATTTTTTGGTATCAGAGCTTAGGTTTTTCCTAAGCGTAGAGTGCATGATATGATGAATTGTTATGCTATGTGATTAATTGTTTGCATTGTTAAATTGATTGATTGCATTAAATGACATGCATGTCATGCATACATGTAGAGATTAAGATTGAAATAAAATGTAAGCTAATCGTTAGTGCTTCTATTGAAGGAGTGAAATGCCACCTCGTAGGAGGACACGAGGAATATTGCAAGGATCGATTGCACCTGACTTTCAGCCGAGGGAGGAGAGTACTGATGAGTCAGTAGCTCCAGAAAATGTTGAAGCTTTTGTAGGGTACAGTAGTGAGCCCATTCGATCACATACGCAGGAGTTGCCTGTTCCGCCAGAACAAGTACCTCCCTTAGATCTGAGATTATTTCAGGTATTTACTTAAGCCTTTATCTAGGCTATGGGTCAGATGCTGCAGACTTCTGCTTCAGCCCCAGTTAAAAAGGGGAAGTAGTTCTACAAGTTGAGGAAGTATGGGGTAGTGGATTTCTATGAGACCACGGATCCAGAAGAAGCTGAAACTTGGTTGAGAAAGACAGAGAGGGTATTGTAGTAGATGGATTGTGAGGATGATGAGAAGATTGTGTATGTTGCTAGTTTGCTTCAGGGAGATGCTCTGCATTGGTGGGAGAGTGTGTCGGTAGTTAGATGAGACTGCCAATGCTCGCATGGAAAGATTTCTTAGCAATGTATAAAAAAAAGTATTTGCCTGAAGTGTACATCGAGCAGAAGCAGAGAGAGTTTTTGAGCCTCACCCAGAGGGAGATGACGGTGAGCGAGTATGAGCGTCGATTTACACAATTGACCCGATATGTAACTGAGTTAATGATGAGCGAAGCAACTAGGTGCTAAAGATTTGAAGTGAGACTACACTTGGCCATCAGAGAGAAAGCGGTGGCACATAATTTCTGTAACTTCCAATAGCTAGTTCAAGCAGCATTGAGAGTGGAAAATGTGGAGAACATCAAGAGTGCAATGAACAGGAAGAGAAAGGGGAGAGAACAGTCCAAGAGGGGAGGTGGCACTTCTATGCTTGAGAGAAGTACCAGGACTTTTCCTGTACAGTCTGAGGAGAGGAATAGTGGTGCAAGCAGACCTAGACCTATGAGGACTTCTACTGTTTCACATCAAGCCTCAACAATTGGAGGCAGTAGGAGGGGAGATGAGGATAAGCCACCCATTCCTAAATATAAACATTGCGGAAGGTTTCATAGAGGGGAGTGTTATCGGTTGACTGGAGCGTGTTTCAATTGTGGGGAGAAAGGATACATGGCAAGAGAATGCCCTCATAATCCAAGACATGAAAGTAGTCAAATGCAAGCTTCAAGGAGGGCCGAGATAGTGGGACACAGGACAGTAACAGAAGTGGGCAGTTCTGATGCAGCCAAGAAAGTGAACCCTCCAGGGAGACTGAGGGGACAAGCACCAACTAGAGTTTTTGCTATGAAGAGGGAGGATGCAGAGACAGCTCTGGAGGTCATAACTGGTACAGTTAAATTATCTGATGATGATGTAATTGTTTTGATTGATCCAAGTTCTACTCATTCATTTGTGTCATCGAGTAGAACTGTGCATAGGATAAATTTGAGCCCATTGGATGCTCCTTTGATGGTGAGTACTCCAATCAACCAGTATATTATTATTATTATTCAAGTTTATAAAGATTTTGAGAAGCAGTCTTTGACACATCGGACTCCTTTATCCTCAACTGGTGATAACCTGAACTCAAATATATCTTAGAAAAGACTCTTTCCCCTTGCAACTGATCAAACAAGTTCTCTATCCACGGGAACAGATATCTATTCTTGATAGTGATATGATTAAACTTCCGGTAGTCCACACACATTCTTAACGATCCATCTTTCTTCTTCACAAAAAAGACCGAAGCTCCCCAAGATGAAGAGCTCGGTGTGGGCATTTTGAGTTTCTAGTTATGCCTTTTGGATTGACAAATACACTTACAACTTTCAGGGACTTAATGAATAGAGTCTTCAAGCCTTTCTTATACCAGTTTGTCATAGTCTTTATTGACGACATATTGGTTTATTCTAAGAGTGACGAGGAGCATGAAAACATTTGAGGCTTGCTTTGAAGACTTTGAAGAAGAGTTATATGCCAAATTTGATAAATGTGAATTTTGGCTAAGGGAAGTGGTGTTCCTTGGATATGTAGTTTTGAAAAAAGGAGTGCATGTGGATCGAGGAAGATAGAAGCAGTTATGAAATAGGAAGCACCTAAGAATGTAGCTGAAGTGAGAAGTTTCTTGGGTTTAGCCGGATATTACATAAGGTTTGTGGAGGGCTTTTCTATGATAGCTGCTCCACTTTTCAAATTGACAAGGAAGAATTAGAAGTTTGTGTGGACAGATGAATGTCAGAAGAGCTTTAAGGAGCTTAAGTATAGATTGACGAGTGCACCAATTTTAACTTTGCCTTTTGGTAATGATGGATACACAGTATACAGGGATACCTCAAGGAAGGGATTAGCGTGTGTGTTGATGCAAGGAGATAAAGTGATTGCCTATGCTTATAGGCAATTGAAACTTTATGAGATGAACTATCCTACCCATAACTTGGAGTTGGCCATCATAATTTTTACATTGAAGATATGGAGACATTATCTCTATGGAGTCACTACTAGGGTGTTTACAAACCACAAGAGTCTTAAGTACCTGATGAGCCAAAAGGAGTTAAATTTGAGATCTAGAAGATGGCTAGAGCTATTGAAAGATTATGACTTGACGATAGACTACCATTCGGGGAAAGCTAATGTAGTAGCGGATGCACTGAGTAGAAAATTGACTATGGCACATGTGGAGACAGTGTATCTTCCTTTATTAAAAGAATTAGCCAAACTCAGGGTAACATTGATACAAGCTGAATCTGGTTATGTATTGGCTAATTTTAGAGTGAAGCTAGTATTGAATGAGAAGATCAAGGAATTGCAGGAGCAAGATGAGTATTTGAGCAGGCTTAGAGAAGAGATTAAAAATGGTAAACCTTCTGAAATAGAGGTAAGGGAAGATGGATTAATGGTGGTAAAAATAGATTATGTATTCCTGATATGCAAGAGTTGAAAGACGAGATTCTTGATGAGGCACACAATGCGCCTTATGCTATGCACCTAGAAAGTACGAAAATGTATAGAGATTTGAAGCAACATTTCTGGTGGAAAGGAATGAAGAAAGATGTTGCATAGTATACCAAAAGATGCTAAGTGTGCCAAAGGAATGAAGCAAGCTTAAATGGTTGTCTATTCCTGAATGGAAGTGGGAGAAGATTACAATGGATTTCTTGATAGGATTGCCGAGGACTAGCAGGAAGCATAATGCAATATGGGTGATTGTGGATAGGCTAACCAAGTCTACACATTTCTTGTCAATTAAACAGACAGATTCTTTAAATGCTTTGGTCGAGAAATACATAGATGAGATAATCAGGCTTTATGGGATTCCAAGTTTGATAGTCTCAGATAGAGATCCCAAGTTCACCTCCAGATTCTGGGAAAGCTTACAAGAGGCTTCAGGAACTAAGTTGTACTTTAGTACAACTTTCTATCTACAAATCGATGGATAATCGGAGAGGACAATATGGACTTTTGAGGAAATGTTGAGAGCTTGTGCTATGGATTTTAAAGGCTCATGGGATGATCACTTGCCTTTAATTGAATTTGCTTACAATAATTTCTATCACTCGGGAATTCAAATGGCACCTTATGAAGCTTTGTATGGTGAGAGGTGCAGAACTCCTACTTGTTAGGATCAGGATGGTGACAGGAGACTTGTAAGACCTGAATTGGTACAGGTTACAGTTGATAAGATTAAAATGGTGAAACAGAGACTTAAAGCAGCTTAAGATAGGATGAAGAGCTACACATATGCACATAGAAAAGAGATGGAATTTGAAGTTAGAGACAAAGTGTTTCTTAGAGCTTCTCCATGGAAAGGAGTTTTGAGATTTGGT
>JANPWT010000007.1:7614936-7628394 GCA_024678245.1 Erythroxylum densum
GTGGTCTCTTATCGTAGGATATGTACCGGAATGACCTACGGGCGTTCCGGTGGGTACTCTATGGTAAGGGGGCGCTATAACAGCAGTCAATAGAGTATATAGTCTAACTTTGTAATGAGGTGGACGAGTTGAAGAAGAGGGTCAACACCTCATTGCAGTAATTAAAGCATCTGTATTCACCAACTACATAGCTTAGTTGTAACTACTCTAAAGTCATTTGTATGAATTGGATACTTATTGTTATAGATAATAATTTTTGTTATCAATTAAAATAATTTTTACTTTATATTATCAATTAACATATGGTTTGGACAAATTTAATGTAGAAAAAATCAAAATATTATCAACAGATAACTGTAGAAACTAATTATCAATCATAAGATTATCAATCAAAATTAAATGAACAAATCAATTTTAGGAAAAAATTAAGAAAACAATATTGGTGTATTTACCGATGGAATAACAATATCCTTCTGTAAATTTAATAGTAAATTTACCAATAGAATAAAAAAAATAGTCAGTAACTTTACAGACAAAACACAACTTACCATCACTACATTTTTGATAGATTTCCAAAACTTTGACCGTCACTAAATTTACTAACAGACATTCAAAATCCATCACTTAATTTACTAACTGCATAAAAGTTATTGTTGCTAAATATAACGACGGATTAGAAAATGTCCTTCGATAAATTAGCAACGGAATATTTCTATTCCGTCACTAAATATTACCTATGGTTGTTTCTCCGACAACTCATGTCGTCGGTAATTTATATTGCCAACTTCGCTTGCCGATAGAAAACTTTCACATTCTATCTTTAATTTCCTATTTTTATTGTAGTGATCTATAGCCATAAAGAATTCTATTATTTTCAGATGATCTTCCCATATGATTTTTATCTTTTAAAGTTGATGATCTTATCCGCTACATCATCCTAAATCTCTCCTTGATCTTTATCCATTGATGATGAATCATTCAAACCCAAAGCCTTTCATAGCATATTGATCTGATTCAATGCTTATCTATGTCAAGTTCTTTATTCATGGTCTGTCAATTTGAGTACACATTAAGTCCATAGAGCTTTCATATATCTCCCTTATACGTGTGATTTAGCTAACCTTTAACTTAAGGTCTATCTCAAGTTATCTTTTAGTCTCACATCCAAATCTTGCATCTCGACAAAGATTCCTGCCAATGTATACCAACGCTTGTCAATGTCTGTTTTTCTTGCCTACTCATAAGTCTTTGCCTTATTTTATCATCCGAAGTATTAAATATTGGTTAAGACTCGCTAATGTCTAACACGATTATGCTATTAGGACTTAAGTGTCTCACAACTTCCATATAATAAGTTTGAATTAAATGATTTCTCATAATAAATTAATCTCTCTTTTATATTTCAAAAGTGTCTAAACGAAAAAAAAATATGTGAGAGATGAATATTCAATTAATTTGTTTTATTAGATAAACTTGAAGTAAATTTTAAAGTGAACAATATTAGAATTTTGAGAGATCACAGAAGAAAATATACATAATTTAAAAGAAGATACAAAAATTTCTCCTAAAACATAGAAAATTTATCAACAAATTGTTTTCAAAAGAGCTTTAAATTTATAAATATTTTTGGATTAATACTGATAGAATCAATGATATTATTTGGGTAAAATTATTCATGCTTTTCATGTACATGAAATAACTTCCACATCATTAGTTCTTAACAGTATAATTAAATCTTGAATCCATATTCAGAAGTAGCTACTGGCGTAGTATAGTTATCTTTTAGTCTCATATCCGAATCCTGCATATCGACAAAGATCTCTGCTAATGTATACCAACACTTGATAATGCTTGTTTTTCTTGTTTACTCGTAAGTCTTTGTCTTATTCCATCATCCCAAGTATTAAACATTGGTTAAGACTATACTACGCCAGTAGCTACTGTAATTTTTCTCATAATGCTTCTGTTAAAGTAGCTCAAATGTCGAGTAAAGGAGTTGATTGTGATCTCCAAACTCAATATCAGATGCAGCAGAGAATTAGCTAGCAATTGGAACCTTCTGAGTTGACGGGGAACCTTCTGAGTTGACGGGTATCCAGGAAACTCTTTACTTATTGCAGAGTTAGATAATGTCAATAAATTGTTAAACTATTCGAACATGTTTATCTTCATGTCTTGATACTTAAGCCTAGAAAGTCAGATGTATTAAATCAGGCTACTTGATCATTACATCTACCAACTAGCTACCCTGGTAGTTATGTCTTGTAGCCTGACATTCATTTCATCAAGTCTCAATTCATTTCCTTATTGTCCGCTTTTAACTGAAACCAACCATAAATGTGGCTTAATAATAATTAGATGCACAGTTCACATATCAGATTAAATGCAAATTAAAATTTTGGATCTTCATAGTTGCAAATTGTAATTTATGATTGCTAGTATAAAAGGCCTATACATATATATTTTCTTAAGCATTTTAATAACAAGGACTCAGTTGATTTTGAAGGGCAGATTTACAACAAAGTATAAAGTTCGAATCTCACAATTTACAGTGTGGGGTTACTCTTAAGCCTTTTGTGAGATTTAAGAGTGAGCTCCTTGTACACTTAAGTTGCTCACCTCCCCCTTAACGAATCGCTGAGTACCTAATTTACATCCTCCCAGTTACTTTATCAGGCCGAAATGTGAGGGGGCCTTTTGAGTTGGGTTGAGGATATGCCTTTCTAATATGAGCCATGTTATATTACCAATGCAGTAGCTAGCGGACAAATTCCACATTTTGTTTGTTTATAATTTTTAGGCTGAACTTTATCAAACTAAAATGTGGAGCCCAACATTGATGACAAGGCTAAGTTGCTTATCAAAGCCATCTCCATGGTATGCCCCACTTGTCCCATAAATTTCAACTCCTGCTTGCCATTCACACTCATTTAATAGGCAGAGAGACATAATAAAGGTGAAAACTTGGAACATTTATAGATCCGTAAACAATGGTGAAAAAAAATATAGTCCATTGATTGAACAGAAAGTCAATACCCGAACCACACAATGTATGTTGCTGCGCATGTGAAGGAAGGGCAAAAACAAAATGAGATGCCTTTACAGCAGGACAGACCGGTGTGGTGCGTTCTTGACTCTCTCTTTAACCAGCTACTTACTACCAACCACTATTCCAAAGTAAAATTGCCCCAGAAACTAAAACTGCCCCTGTAAATGCTAACATGAAGAAAAAAAACAAAACAAAACCACTGAAAGATCTTTAGTAAGGTGTAGCTTGCAATGAGGAGGTTTGGCAGCACTAACAGCAGGAGCAGTAAATATTGAGTCTTTACTTCTCTTGATGAGAGAGCATTCAAGATCCCAACTAACCCCCGCACATTGAATATCCCCCAGCACAAGACTCTGAATTCCTCTGATTTCCATATTTAAAGATGTTAGAGAAGAAGAGAAACAGTTGTAATGCAGCTGCAGAACCAGATAGATCATCTGGAACTAGGACAATTCAAGGCAGCCTTAATTTGCTGGACGGTCACGCTGATAAGATTATTTACGGTTGTCACTGATTCCATGTTCAACTTAGCTGATGGCAAGCTGCTCACTAATATTTGAAATGCTACCGTTACTAGAGAACCACCTGATCTACCCATGTTTCCTTGTGCACTGGAGCTAGTTGATGCACCGTCTCCCTGGTCTAGATGGCCATCAGGTAAAATGGCAAATCCTGATGGTAGTAGGGGAACAAGAGAAGGGTCCTCGCCGCTCATTGCTATATTGATGGCTGGCAGATCAACTGGGCAGTAGACCACAATTGAACCTGAAGAGTCTATGCAGCTCTCTTGGAGTATTACCATATTGTTCTGACTAGTATTCAAGGCCTATCACAGAATCCCATAGCGTTATTAAGGACACTGTAAGTGTGTACACAATATGAATGGCATTCAAATGATTCATAATAAATATGAGAAAACAGAGAGTCAAACACATAAACTCTTACACGAAGAATAGATATGCAGTTCCCAGGATGTGAGCCATTTGCAATATGGGTGATCTCTTGCACTGCATTGCCACTGGAGAGGACATCCCACTGAAAAGCAATGACTCAAAAAAAAATCAGAAGCCCATTTTGATATTAGAGTAAGAACCAACTAAACTGATCAGCACTTACCCAAAAAAAGAAAACGAACACCAAATCTAAAAGTGAAATATAAACACTAACCATGACATGGATCAATCTGTGAGTGTGAAATTACCTGAGCACGATTTCTTTCATCTTTGAAGAAATTGAATACTTTTTGTGGAGGAATGGGAAGCCAAAATGTAGTTGCTGCACTCAGAACAACACCGTTGGGTTGGCCAGGATCTGAACCCTTGTGAAGAGTAACCCGAACTCCAACCTCACTCAACCCGGAAAGAGTAGTCCACCTATGGTTATTGGAAGTGCTGATGCTAGCACAGAAATTGTTAACCATTCTTTGGGCAAGTGTCATCAAACTTCTCTTACCTTCAGGTGATGGAATCACTAAAAAACATTGATAATCAATTAGAATTAGAACTGCACAGAGCTAAAATAGTGCCTATTTGGTGTTAAAATTACCTCCTCCAATATCCCGGTTAGAAGTGCTTGACACCATCAGACAAGCAAACCTTTCAGACATTCTTTGCAGTGTAGCAAGCCACCTTTCTGCTCCAAAAGCCATGCCACTTGAAATGAGGTCCCTATAAAGCCGATGAATTGGGGTTTTATCTTCAATTTCAATGTGATCCACCCAAGTAACCTACATTAATGTTCCAAACAAAAAGTGAAGACATAAATAATATCCAGTTCTTTTGTTTATGGGAAGAATATGAAATTATGGTATAAAAACTTAAGCTGACGACCTTGGAGTAACCATTAGGCATATCCTGAATCAAGCATCCAGAAGGAAGCCTACGAGATTGGCATTGAGAAGCAAACTGAGGAATATCATATGAAACATCAACAATTGCCCATACTCCTTGCTCAATTTGTTGACTGTAACGCAGAATACAGAATTCCCGAGTTGGAACTAAAGGTGAAAGCATCTGCACCTCTTGATACATCTGTTAAAAGCACCATCATTTTCATGTGATTCCTACAAACAGGATACTGTAAATCAAGAAAGTTATAATTTTTACAGTTTTACCAGCAATAATGAACCACTGTGACTTGCAAATGTTCCAGAGGAAATTACTTCAATGTTCTTCGCCACAGGGACAATTGTAGGGAATAGCTCAACCCACTTGTTCTGCAATTGTTGAAAACTTGTATAAACTATGACTTTCTTCACCCAAAAATAGAATATTATAAGAGAGTAATATAAAGGGCTTACTGAATCCATGAACATATCAACCAAGGTTGGACCATTCATGACGACAACAACAGAATCTCTGGATGCTTCAGTTCGAACACTTACATTCTTTGCATGTGTGCTAGCCCTGGGAAAAATCCTTTGGTAACTATCAAGATTAAGAACATCCCTGCCATCAGTGGGGGACTTGAACCACAAAGGTTCGTTGGTTTGTAAAAGCCTTAGCAATTCTTCCATAGCATTTGAAGCTATATCAGTCATGAGGGACTTGTCCATGTCAGAAATGCTTAGGTGTTGGAGGGGAAAATTCAAACCAGAAGTAGCTGGAAGGAGATCAAGATCGAGGTCAAGGGAAGGGATACCGCTTATCCCTTGGATCCCAAAACTGCCCATTGATAAATCCAAGGAAGATACATGGATGGGCTGTACTGGAGGCAATTGGGAAATTGGCCTTCCTATGTATTTAGCTGCGATGCTTGAAACTCTATCAAGCTGTATAAAATGAATTTAGACATTTAGAAAAAAGAAAACACAGTTGGTTCCAATGCTAGAACATCATTAAGGCAGGAAGACTTTTCCCAAATAGCATGTCACCAAATACAGAGTATGAAGCTAAATAGAAATGAGCCATAAAGGAAAAGAAAAAACAGTAAACTGAGAAGAACCTCGTCTTTCAATTGTGCATTCTCCATTCTTAACTTGTGTTCATCAAAATAGGAATCTTCTGTGGCAGGAGGACCTCCGCAAGATGGACAGATAACATTTTTCAGTGCCTCTCTGATGGCTATGTTTTCACATCGGATCTTATCATTCTCTGCTCGAAGAGCACAATTGTCGGCTCTTTCATGCTGTGCCTAAATTAGTTCCAAGTAACAATAACATGACCTTCTAATTATCTTGAAGTTGTTTCACAACGCGAAAGAGAAGAGCGTGGTTCTGATACTATGAGCAGGAAACTTAAAAAGAAAAGTGAAGACAGAAACAGAAAAGGAAAAAGAAAGCAACTTTTCACCTTCATCTGGGTCCTCCTGTTTTGGAACCAAAACTTGATCTGGCGGGGTGACAAACCCAATTCCCTGCTCAACTGTAACCTCTGCTTCTCATCTGGATGTGGGCATTCCTTGAACAGTCTTCATATTCCACCGTAGCATTGAGAACAACCACAACCGGCAAAATGCCCATCATTATTCTCAGCACGTTGTATGCAAACAAACTGAATAACAGTGCTGGTAGAACATAGTCTAAGTGAAGGGAAAAGCAGTGCTTACGAGTCAAGTCTCTGAATTTGGTAAGCAGTGTGGCGATGATAACGTTTCTTCCTCTTTTGTGGGTCGGAGGAGTCATGATCCCCACTACCAGACCCACCACCACTGCTTCCTCCACCATCTCCGAGCCCACCAGCCCCAACGCTAGCGTACTCCATTACCAAGGAGGAGGATAAATATATTAAGCAGTAACAGGCTCAAATAACCAGGACTTACGCCTCCATTTCAACACAACACTATTAAGTATAAAGCACAAAGATTGGAGCTTGATAGTTTGGGTTGTGGGATTGACGCGTTGGTTTTGAAGGCTAAAGAGGGGACATATCATAGGGAGTGAAACGGCTAAAATGTCAAAGAATTTGGCATGATTGAAGAGAGTCAGTTAAGGAGATTATAGAGAGAGAAGTTTCAAATCATGGGCTCTAATCAACTCTCTCCAAAAATAAAAAATAAAAGAACCAGACCACCCCACTTCATATCAGCATCTCTCCGCCTCATCCTCCGCTCTGCCACCTCAATCACACTACCAAAGAAAAGAAGGAATGCAACTGCTCGTACTGGCTAAGTTAGTCTACATGTTAAGCCTGTGAAGCAGTTGTTTAGGACTAACACAATGTGTAACCAAAGATGGCATTTTTATTTGAAGCAATTGTATCCTTAACTCTCTCCTTCTCTCCATGTTACGTATACATAGAGAGAAAGAGAGAGAATATGAAAACGAATCACTACATTCGAGGGATGGATGGCCTTGGGTTTTCTCTCTATCTAAATTAAATTCTGAAGAGTAAAGACGACCTCCCTCTCTGTCCCTCTCCCTCTGTAGAAGTAAAGAGTAGTGGAGTTAGTGTGGTACTATGCAACAGAAACAAAAGGCGTTGAGGTCCAGACTCTGTGTGTGTATGCACAGACAGAGCTCTTAATTATTTTAAAAACAACATAGCACAGCATCACCACACCTCCAGTCAGCCGCTAAATCAATACCAGCTTCTTTTATTTTCATTTTTCTTCTATAACTCCCTGTAGTTTCCAGTAACTGCGTTCCTACGCCTTTTCTTTCGCCTTTCTTTTCATCTTTCTACTTACTGCAATGGATTTTGAGGTCCATACTCCATAGTCCCTCGCCTTCTTTACTTTACTTGTTTAGTTGTTTTAGGACACAACACAACTCCAATGTGCTCCCAAAAGTCAAAGTCCATTCCTTTTGTGACGAGTGGTGAGTGAGGCCGCATTTCGCTCCTTCAACTCGTTCATGTCAGAGACCCCCTTACCCCACCCACCGCTTCCAAATTTTCCAACGCAGCAAGATTAATTTATGGTCTATAATTAGGGTCGTTTGTAACATTTTATAGGCATACAAAATAAAGCTTCAAAAAATATATAAATATGAAAACTTTAAAAGTATATTTTTATTATTAAAATTTAGTATTCATAAATAATAAGTAACTTAAGTTATAAGTTCATATACTTAATAAAATACTAAATGATATAACAATAAATAACATCTTGCAAATGTTAGCATTAATAAAATTACTACAAATAGTAGCAGTAACAATAAAATAGTTATATTAACATCCAAACATTAAAATCAAATTACAAAACATTAAGAGAATTTCACTTATGAACATAAAAACAAAATTTCCACATTTCTAAATGTAAAATCATTAATAATAATATCAAAACAAATATTGTTCAACATATTCTTTTGAATACATAAAATAGCTAAAAATCAGTCAACCTTTCGTGTGACATTAATGACCTCAAGCAGATTTTTAATAATTTTAATTTTGAAAAACTTCTCTCCACTAATGTTACAGTCATAAGTAGAGTCAACAGAATTCAATAAGCAACTGAAACATTTATATAACAACATGCAACTTTAACAAATTCAAAATTTTCAACTAATGACATTAATTCATTTGAATAAGTCATTTGCAACACTTTTAATTTAAAAAATTGATCAACTAAATCCACATCCAACATATTATTATGAGAAAAAGTTGTTATAAAATTAGTGCAACATTCTCTTAGTTCATTACCATCTAAAGAATTCAACTTTTTTGAATCATATAAGAATCTATAATATTTTTAAATATCTTTAATTATTCAAATATATTCTTCAAGGAAGCAATTTTCATATCCATAACAACTAGAAAGTACCTAACTATAAAGAAATCCACAGTTGATTGCATTTCTCCATCATGATCATTTTCATCAAATTGTCTTTTCTTAATAATACAACGTCTAACTGGAAATATAGGCTCTATATTCATCTTATATGCAAGACATTTGGCAATATTCATACAAGAGACAAACTCTTCATTTCTATATTTATCAAAAAATACCATTTCAGCTTCCAATTGCTCTATTGTAACATAAATGCACATAGATTTAGATTGCAACTTTTTAATTGCCATGTTAATTGCGAATAAAATATTATAGCAAATAATCGTACCAAGTAAAAAATCAATCTTTTAAGTAAACTAACCAAACTTTCTGCTTTTTAACTTGACATCATCACAAGATCTAGATAATTCCATCAAAGCTAATCTTATTTAAGGAGCTTAAAACACAATAACTTTAACACTTTTGATTCTACTCTCCCAATGAGTGTTAGATAATGATTTCATGGTTAAGCCCAAAGCATTATCAAGTAAAATCTCCCACCCTTTAGGAGAATTTGAAAATAATGCATATGTACATTGTACAACTTTTAAAAATGAAATAACTTCAACATAAGAATGCATCATATCACTAAGAATAAGATTAAGACTACGACAAGTACATGACATATATAATGCTCTCGAGTTTATTTCAAGTAATCTCTTTAAAAACCCTTGATGTTTGGCGCCTTTCATTATGGATATTAAGATTAAGAGACTTAAATGAATTCGATAATTCATTGAAAAGTCTTAGTCTAAATGTGTTATTTACCTTCAAGAACTCTAAAAACTACTCCTCTATTTTTTTTCTTTGATATATTCACACATCGTACTAACAGACTCATTTGTTCTTGATGGCTCAAATATGGGGTACAACTAAGAATAATAGAAAAGTATTTTGCCTCTTTAATGTTCCTTTTGATAGAACTTTAAATACTATGGGCCAAAAAAGAAATCAAAAATCAACTCATTTTGAATTTTGTGACCAAGATAATGATTATGAATTTCATGTTTTTGAATGCGTCTAACATAGTCTTCCATTATTACATCAAATCTAGAAATGATCTCAATCAATCCCAAAAATATTATCATTACTATCTTGGTAAAGTTTTCTCATTAGATCCTCAAAAGGCCAAACTATATTTAGCAAGACAGTTCACAACATAAACTATTCTTATCAAAACTTGTCTCCAACATTATTTCTTCTTTAAAATTTCTTATTACAATTCTTTATCAATTGTTTGAATTTTGCTCAATCTTAATTTTAATTCATTCCAAACCCTCATGTTAGTCATATACTCAACACTATTCTCATTTTCTTTAAGTCTCTCACTAAGATGCTTCTAATCTCTGAATCCATCATTTGCTAACACACTTTTTCTACTATTAGATTTGAACAACTTACAAAAAATAGTATACTTCATCTATATGTTTATAATGAACTAACCATTTTCTATCACTAATTTCTCCATACTCAATTTTCTAGAATAATAAGATTATGAAAATACCAAGAGGTATTGCCTAAAGAAAACACAAGATTTAATTCTCTTATAGGTTCTTTTTTAAGTAAGTTGTCACTTACTTTAGTATCTAGATTAACGTAATTTTCTATGATCATAAATATCCAATATAGGGATTAGTTGCTCATTTGCCCTTAAATTATATAAATTGGATGCATTTAATACACGATTATGCTCACTCAAATTACTAACATCCTCATGAATATGAATCTCATCACTAAATTTTCTTTATGTTGTTCAAAATTACCTTTGCCTAATTCCTCAAGATTACCATTAGAGAAGTCTACTCTTTTAATAAATTTATTAATAGCCCCTTTCTGGGATTCTATTAACTGTTCTTCTTGTTTCTTTTTCCCCCCTTTTTCACTTTTAAATAAATGCTTTTTAGGCAATATCATATAAAGAAATTATAACATAATGGACAAGAAAAAGAACGAAAGCACCTATGTGAAAGTGGAAAAAGGAGACAGGTAAAATAGAACAACAATAGCTCAACCATGTATTACAAAGATACATTAATGTAATTATATATCTGTGACAAAGGAAAAAAAGAAGGAGAAAATTTTAATATCTTATATAAAAATTAAAAAAGTAATTTACTATTATATATGAAAAATGAAAGAAAGATAAATTATTAGGATAAATTTTAAATCAAATTATCGTATGATTTATGTTAAAAAGATACTAACAAGAATTAGTCGATAAAATTAAAATTAGGAAGCTTATTACAAATATATAGAAAAGATATTTGAAGAATAAAACATGAAGATTCAAATTAGATAATAATGGGTGATTAACCTTGTATAGATTGGATTGCATTAGTATAGCATGTCATATAACATCTATGTAATACTCTTCATCAATATACTTAAATTGTCATAATAATGATAATTTAAAATTTGATGTTTGAAATGAACTTTTGACTTACTTTGTTGTAATATTAGGTTAAGAAGTCATATTATGTTAATATAAAATCTCACATGAGGTAGATAAGATTTAATTAAAATAAATAAAATTGCATGGGTAATTAAAATAACTACATATTATTTAATTAATATTCAATTCAAATTTATATACTTTATTTCTCTTATACAAAATATTTATTATTTACTATAACAAATATTTGTCAAATTATTTTAAATTAAATTAATTAAAAATATATACATAATATATAAATTATTAATTATTACATAAATATCTAACACCAAAGAGTGAATCTTTTAAGTGCTAAAAGAGAGTTGAGTCATTGTCTACGGTAAATAAAGATATGAGATGCTAATGAATGTATACTTTCTTTTAAGGAAATATCAAATATTACGAAAATGACATAGAAATTATCCTTTTTTTTTCAAATTTTTAGTATATACTTTTAGATAAATTCCCATCCATCTAATTTAATTATTAATGGGACTCACTACAACTTAGTTCATCCAAGATGAGATCTTATCTTACTCATTTAAAAGTTTAAATTTTTTAAAAAAATTTACTCTCTAGAAGTCATTAATCTCTCATGGCCCTCATCCTAAATATGTGAGCTCCAAATTTAACTTAGATTCCTTTTTGATAGAGAACATTACATAATAGAATCTTTACACTAAAATATAATGGGGACATTGAAACTTTTTTTTGAAAGCTGGAGTTTAAATGAAAACTAAAAGATTGAAATTCATATTATATATTAGGATCAAATATTATTATATTAATAAAATATATCATTGTCAATAAAGATGTTAGCATATATATCTCTAATAAATTGATCTCAAATTTTCCTTTTTTTAGGACTAATATGCATGTGTATATATTTATCATCCTTTATCTTGCTTAAATGTGCATATATGAAAAATACAAATAAAAAATATAAAAGAGAAATATAAAAAGAACTTGTTCTTTTCTTCTCCTTATTAATATTAAAACAAAATTGTTAAACCGAACTCATTTTTATCTCTATCAAGTAAAGCTTAAAATTCATAATAAGAAACTTAACTACAAATTTTTCCTTTTCAGTTTCCATAAGATAAAATGCCAAGAAACTTTTTGGTATATATAAACATCTTGAAGCATATTTATTCACTTTTCAGTTTCTACCCCTTTTAATGAATAGAATTATTAACTTCTAAAATTTTAACTCTTTTAATAAATAGATTTAATAACTTTTAAATTTTTAACTCTTTTAATAAGTAGGCCCCTTATGAATCTAGGCCCTAGGCAAGTGCCCTTCCTATCCTTGACTAGGTTATATATATATATATATATATATTGTAACATCCCGATATTCAACATGTACCACCCTTCTTTTTGTCATAACATACTACCTACAGAGCATCCTACCTCTTATATGTCTCGTCGTACATTTTAGAAAATTTCCATATTACATCATTTATTTGTCAATCTGAAGGACCTGTCTCCCACCTTGCTTCATTTTGTAACAGTAATTCCCCCTTAGAAAAAACCTTATCCATAAGGTTTGCTTTTAGAAATCTTTTTTGCAATTCAAATAATGACTCCCATGTGGCTTCCTCACGAGATCCCCCTTCCACTTTACTAGTACTTGTGTTATCAATTTGTTATGTTGTGGGATAATTCTTTGATTGAGTATAAGTTCATGTAGTCTTTCAATTTTAAGGGTTGCCACTGGTTATTCAATGTTTGGTAATGCGTCGTAATATTACACAAAATAACCTAGATCTACTATTATAATAGTGGTGAGTCTAGGTCGATCTCACAAAGAGTATTCGATTAGCTTTTGAAAAGAAATTAATCTATGTATAGGTTTAGGGGGTTTTGGTTTAATAAAAAATAAAATGAAACTAAACTAATAAAAGCAAATTAAAGAAAACATGCAAAAATGATGAAAGTGGTGAATTCGTTAGGGACCGGTCCTTTGGTTCAATCTCAGCCTACACCCAATTAAACATATTTCATTGAATTGTTGTCTTCATATCTCTATTTGAACTATTGGTCATTGATTAACAACAAGCTCTATTAATCCCGATTTTTCCTTAGGTCATAGTTAATTAACCCCAGTTATTAGATAACCTAGGAGATGCTTTCTAGATCTAATCGGACAGCCGCCTTATGAATGAAAAAAAACATACAAATCTAAGCAATGATGTAGCGCCCCCTTACTATAGGGTATCCACCGGAACGCCCGTAGGTCATTCCGATACATATCCTACGACAAGAGACC
>JANPWT010000007.1:7628494-7641166 GCA_024678245.1 Erythroxylum densum
CCGGAAAATGTCATGAATGCATGTATACTATGTGCATGTGCAACCAATCAGTAATTATAGAGGCTATATGCTGTATGCGCATGCCGAGATATAATTAAATATCCCGAACCCATCCTAATTACCAAAATGCCCTTCCTATAGGAGAGGGGATGTTACAAATGATCACACAAGCTTGGATTATTTAACCTAGGTTATATTATCTCTTATAGTTACGAACTATTAGTCGCTACAAATAAAGTTTAACATAACAATTACAGATTACATTGAATATTCTGGCAACGGGTTTGTAATAAAATGATCTAATGAACACATTCAAACCATCTTTTTGTAATACCCAAATCCATACATATAGGATAACATAATCAATTTCTAAGGAGATAAAGAAACAAAAAATACAAGGAAAGGGTTTTTAACTGGGTAGAGGCATCAATATCCCCATTAAATCGAATTGGGAAGCTACCCTTCTATGTGTCTCTCACGGTTGAGTGGTTTGCCCCTTTTTCTCATCTCTCCCAAAGCTCCCTCTCAATTTTTCTCCCAACCAAAACCCTCCAATCTTTCATAAACCTCTCTACCATCACAAGTCTATTTATATTAAAAACTAGGATTTTGGGCAACATATATGTGAAAGTTATAGCCATGATATGTTGAATCATAGACGTGACTAAAGTCACACCCATGCAAGGTGAGTCACAGCCATGACATGTTGTGTCATGGTCATGCATCATTAGTCAAGCCCATGACACTTTGTGTCATGGTCATAACTTGCATTCTTATGACTTGACTTTGTTTTCTACAATGTATACTCTTCATTTACATGCATTTTCTTGTCTCCTCTTGCTCTAATCCTTCTTCCTCATATTCCATATAGACAAGAGAGTGTGAATCTTAAAAAGACGGTTGAAAGATTATGCTTTCAACTCACTTTAGATCTTTTGCTTCTGAATTATACCTAAAACCAAATATGAACTCAAGTGATTGTCTTAAGCATTTTTGTATCGTTAATTATTAAGTGTTATGGAATAAATGTTTAATCAATTAAGCACATATCAATGTCCCTCTAGTTGCTACATCAATTGATTGCCTAGTATTTTGATTTATCCCATTATAAAATGTTTGGATTTGCATCCACAAAGGTAGTCCATGATGTGGGCATTGTCAGAGCATCTATTTGAATCTCTCCTATATGAAGTACAATGATTCACCTTCAGATTGGGAGTACAAAGAGATGTCATTCCTTAGTTTGCAGTATTTATAGGAGAAAAATACTTTAGTAAAAAAATTTCCGCCACTTGATCCTAGGTGGTCAGTGACGAATGTGACATAGAATTTAGCCACTTCTTAACTTTTTCTCTCAAGGAGAAACGAAATAGACGCAATATGATGGCGTCATCATTCACAACATTTATTTTAAAAGTAACGTAGATATTTAAGAAGTTAGATATATGGGCATTAGGATCCTTGTCTCGAAGTCCATCAAATTGGACTAACTGTTGCATTATATGGATGATGCTATACTTGATCTCAAAGTTGTTTGCCTCCACAGTCAACCTTAATATGTTGGATTCTGCATTAGATAAGTTTAACCTAACATAGTCAAGCATTGTTCATGGTTGGTCCGCCATGTTATGTGATCTCTCACTGTCCACGTGACCTTCCAAGTCCTCTATTCGACGATCTAGCTCAAACTCTTTAAGGCTAGTTCTACGACAATTCCTTTGCATAGTTCTTTCCATCTCAGGATCCACGTTTAATAAGTTCTCAATGTTTTTCCGAGTCATAAATTGACCTAGAGTCTAAATCTATAACTAAATAAATAAACTAATTAATAAAAACAAATTAAATAATGTAAGGTAAAACAAGAATAAAGCAAAACAAACAAACAAAATTAATGACTAGAATAATAAAACTAAAGTGTTCCTAATATCACCATTCTCAGTAAAAGTGCTAAAAACTTAATCAAACTTTTTCTTAAGTAGTTAATATTTTAATATCGCAAGTGTACGATGTAGTTGTAACTAGTACTGTTAAATACGGGTTTATCCCATAAGGATGGTGAGTAGTAGTAGTTACTGTTATTCTATTATCTAACCTAAGGATTGATTGTGGTTGAATTAAAGAAACTAAAGTTAAGCAATTAAAATAAACAAGCAACACAATTTAAGCAAAGAATTGGTGGATCACTGAGTTATTATCAGTTTCAAATAACTATTATCTAGGCTTCAAATCCCCCTAAACCCTTAACTGATTGATCTTTTAGCCTACAATTGTGTTGTTGATTAATTGAATCGTGGAGACTCCTAAGGTATGTTGGTAGCTAACCTTGAGTCTACTAACAACTAATCCGAAGGTTTTTAACCAAATTACTCAGGTTAAATTTTATAGGATTACATTATCGTATTATAAATCCCTTTTTTATGTTTGACCCTAATTCGGAAGATTTATGTCATCTTATCTCTAGGGTTGCAATCAACTCTTTCCAATTATTGTAGATCTATTCAAACCTGGGATTTCTCAATCGCTACGTATGAAATCAGAATAAAGTCTAATAAATCACATTAATAGACAATAATAAAATAGATAATTGAATTACAATAATCAAACAATGCAATTGCATTCACAAAATAGTCAAAAAAATGTTTTGGTATCAAATAAGGTTCATCTAGCCTAAATAATAATAGAAAAATTAGCTATACATTGGGGAACACAAAGTCAGACATATGTATATAGAAAATAGAATAGAAAACAATGGAATCACAATTCTACATCTCCTTGATTGTTCTCTATTGAGTATTCTAATGATGTAGACATCTGATCTTGCGTTCTAATGGATCTGTCGATAAAAACTCTGTGTCTCTTGCTCCTCAAGCTCTAAATCACCTTTAGAATTGCCTATGCACTCTTCAGAATGATGCCCGCCACTTCTTTTCTTCATTTTCCTTTGAAATGTCACTTTTATATGGAATTTCAGGTTTTGGTTAATGCACGATCTTTCGCATAGGCGTACATCATACTGTGGATAATCATAATTCACTAGATATCGCAAAAGTGCACAGTCAAAGGAAAGTAAACGGGCAAATACAGTGTCATACATTCCTTCAAAATTTTTAATTCTTTGTTTGATGTTGTGTTTTCATCTGAATTCTTCTCTTTTAAGTCCATGAAGGCAAGTATCACCTGTATACACACTTTAGATGAATTAAGTACCAAATGTATAAATATTAAGTAAAATACATTAAATATGGGCGCAAAAGTATAGTCAATTATGCATCTATTAGAAAGAGATTTGGACAATGTAATTATTATATATTCCCTATGTCTATCACTACACACAGATTTACTTCATTTTAACATCTTGACATTCGACACATACCTCCCTTTCTTTTTGTCCTTACATACTACTTATTAGTGCATGTTGCCTCCTGCACATCTCGTTGTACATCCCAAAAATTCTATATACAACATTGTTTATTTGCCAATCTATAAGACTTGTCTCCTGCCTTGCTTTGTTTCGTAACACAGCTCAGAAACTAACATGAGAGATGAGCTTTTGTGTACATGATTGCATCAATAATATATGGTGGTTTGGAACTTCGTACCTTAAAATTTCTAAATTCATGAATTTCTTGTAAGGAAGTTTCTACAGCCCTCACTTTGTTTTCAATCTCTCCATTGAAATCATCCTTGCCTATGTTCTAAATTTCTAAATCAATATTACATGTTATCACACGAAGTCCTTTTCCAAACTATTTATTAAGGGAGCTACTTCATGTTATCCTTTATGTTGTTGTCTCTATAGTGAGAAGATCATCTTAATTCCACCTTGATCTTGAAGTTGGGTTTGGTTGCTTGAAATGCTGACATAGTTAGATCTTTGGAGTTATTCTTAGAAATTAAAAAGATAAGGGAATACTAAACTTGGTATCATGTAAGAACTTGTATTGTTTAATGTTTGAAGTGGATAAAATGTGTACTGAATTAATAAAGAATTGAGGCTAGAAACTTGATACATGCTAGAAATATGTTGATTGAACTTAGAAGTTTTCTCTGCTTACTCTTGGAGGATGAAAACTATGTTATATAGATTGATTCATGGATGAATTAGTTCTGGATTTTAAGTATAATAAAGGTGGATTTATGCCAAAGAAAGATGTTAATTTGGTGTGTTTGAATTGAGAAAAAATTAGGACTATATGCATAATAATGTAATAGCTTCTAGTTTGATTTTTGATGCATGAAAGACAGAAAATTGTGAGCTATCAATTGAATAATTTTGAACTGGAATTGGAGAGTTTGTTGATGAGGAATTGGAGTATTATTCAGGCCTAATAGAAGTATAATTGATGAACTATAAAGAGGTTGTTTTAACGTTGGTATAAAGTTCAAAAAAATATGGAAATGTGAAAAAAGAATTGCTAGAATATAGTTGTAGTATTTTCACTGAACATGCATATGTATTTTAACCATATCTTGATCTACAGACATTCAAATATGATTATTTTAAATTTAGATTAAACTAGAGATATATGGATATATTTTTCATGAAGGAATCAAATTTTAATTATGTCTCTAAGAGTTTCAAAATTTGGATTGACGTTGAGTATTATGTACTGCCATGGTTTGGGAATAGTCTATAGTATTTTAAGTATAACTTGCATAATACTAAACCAAATTGCTTGAAATTGGTATTATTAGAAAATTAAGAATAAAGGAATATTTTTTTAGAAGAATATATTGCCTAAATAATTTATTTTCCTTATCAAAATGGCCATGCAAACTTGATCCAAAAATCTGTTTTTGAGAAAAGCTAGAATGATGTTTAAATAAGGGAATCATTAGGTAATGCATCATGATAAAGAGGAAAATCAGGGAGTTGCACGATCGTGCACAAACATGATTGTGATAGAGAGGGATTGTCAAGTGGTTTCACGATCGTGCACAAGCACGATCGTGACAGAGAAGGCGCAATGCTATTTGACAACTTTGCACATCCTTAAACCACAAGCTCCTCACACATTGTTCTTCCTCTCCAATAAATTTCATTGATATTTGAATTCACTAGGAAAGGATTGATAAATGATTGATTGATGATATTATAATATTCAAATGTATTGAGTTGTGAACCTTAGTGCATGATTGAGTGATAAACTTAGAATAAATTTGTAGTATTGAGGTGTAAACCTAAGTTAAAATTACACATATATGAGTTTTGAAGTATGAATGATCATGAGATGTGAATAAAGAAAACATACACGGAATAGTCAATGGGTATGCATTGAACATGACATATGTATATATGTTCACAAATGAATAAGTATTTGATTGATCGACTTTGTAATATGAATTATGTGTTAATTGTATGATTTTAGACACTCAAGTCGGATGCCATTTAGACGTTGCCAAACCATCCAGGCAATAGCATAAGTTGGAGTATATTGTGAGTCAACCTAGTAGATCTTCCTAGGATTGATTTATTCTGTTTAACTTCCAATTATTGAATTGTTTATGGTTTTTATGTGAATTTCAGACTTTAATAATCTGAGGAGTTTGATATTCGGGAATGTATTGGAAGTGCTCTATTTGCATCTAAAATTTGAATGATATCTATTGCAACTAAATTCTGATTGATTTTAGAATACTAAATGAAAGTTGAATGCTGGATTGAGGTCTGATGAATATAATATTTTGTTTGTGCATCATAAGTGAATGCTATTCATGGCATATTTTGTTATTTGATGCATTTCATAAAATGCATGTTCAGATAAAGGTGTTGTGGCTAGAGTAACCAGTTTAAAAGATCTTTAAGCTCATAATTCTACACATAAAGCTTTGCTATGTGATTTTTGTATCTGACTATACCCAATGGGCCAGTATCTGTATCTGTATCTAAAAGACGCTTGGTCACAACAAATAATAATTAATCTAGAGTCTTATATGTATCTATATTTGTATATTTATGATTATGAGATATATGATTATGAAATCTTTTCTAAAGTTGTGATGATAAAGTGACATACCATGATAATGTGATTGATTGGGTTATACATGTTCTGAAAGAATGTTTGTGAAATATGTGTCATTCATTATCTTATTGAGATGGAAAATGTTTGTGAAAATGGTTGGTTATGTGATGTTTGTGTATATGACCTAAGTGAGATAATCAGTGAGGGTTCACTTATTGAGTTTGCAAAATTTATCAAAATTTACAACGTGGTTTTTCAAGTACAAGACAGGAGACCTAGTTCTTAAGATTTTCTAAAGGAACATTTTGGATTAAGATATGACTTAAAGGTCTGTCAGCTGATATCAAAGGAGTTATAGGTTGTATTTTGTAGTTTCTTTGTCATATAAAACTTTGGTATAAGGGATTGTAAATACTTGGTTCAATGACTACAATGTAAACTTTTGTCAATCAATGAAATAAAGTGTTGAGGTTTTAAATATTGTATATTCTTTATGATGCTATTTAAGAGATTATGTTTGCTCTAACATGTCGTTGGCATAGGATATGTACTTGAAAGTCCTTTGGATGCTTGGGTATATACTCTATGGTAGTGAGGTGTTACATTATCAGCCACTTCCCAATGGTTTAAAAGTTTTTTACCTGATTGACCGTATCAAATTAAACAGTTATTAAAAATGTTTAATAATTAGTTGATTAAGTTAACATATTGAACTCAATTAGTTGATTTAAAAAATGCTTGAAAATTGGAATATTTTGCTCAACAGTTGAAAATAAAAAGTCAATAATACTATTTAACGTATTGCTACTTTGTTCTAAAAACAGAATTGTCACAAGCGTAACATAAGTATCACAGGTCACACCTGTGACTCTTTTTTTTTAGTTTTTTTCATTTTAATTTTAATTTTTTGACATAAGTTTCATCACATCCACTATAGTTGAGTGATCAGATGTTTGTTGTGTGTAAGTTTTAATTAATAAATTTTGATAATCCACATACACACGGTTCGTTAGCATAGTACTAAAGGTATCGATCACATGAAAAGGGAGTTAATCTGATCCTAAAATCTAAGGCCAGAAACAATAAAAGAAAATTCAAAATGCAACTAAGGAAAATGAAAATTCGATTCAATTCAATCAAATTAAATTAAGAATCAGTCAGAAAAATACTAATTACTAAACAATTGCACACACCCAAGAATCAGCCTAAAGAAAATAACAATTGAGAGAAAGGAAATTTTACCTATCCTTAATGCTAACCTAATTGATTATGAATTACTGGATTGTTGGTTCTAGACGATCTTAGGATAATTACTCTCTCTTGTGTTATAACCATTAACCCTAAATCATAAACTCTAATTAGATTATGGAAGTCACAATCTCTCAATTTACAACCTATCCAAAACCCTAACTAGTTCTAAAGTTCTCTAATAAACTATAGGAAACCTATGTAAGATATCTCTTCGTACAATTTACCGATTTGATGTAATTCTAATTTTTATTAAATCATCTAACTCTCGTTAGCCCAATTTATTCATTTTTCATTCAATTCACCCTCTTAGTTTATTATCGAATTATGCAATCTTAGAATTAAATCACAACAAATCCAATAAACATATAAACAAACATAGTTCAACAATTCAAGAGTAAAATTTCGAAGGTGAGTTTAGAACATCATCAACATTCTAGATCATATCATCAACTATTTATTCCAATTCTATACAATAATATAACTAAAACTAAATAGGAAATATGATCTAAACAGATAATAGGAGGTAGCATGTCGAGAAACTCTTGATCCGGGAAGTACATCGGGTCAGCTTCTTCTCCTCTTCTTTCTTCCTTCTTTCGTTCCTCAATCTTTCGATGAGTTCTCTCTAGGGTTTCTCAAGGTGGCTAATGCAAAAGATCTTTTTGCCTCTTTTTTTTCTTTAAATATCTTTTATGTTCTGAGCAGCCCTAGGATTTTTGGGGGTCCAAAAGGTTTAAAAAATCCCTCGAAACTTGACTTTTTTGAGTGTCTGCGTGTCTGCCTAATGCAGGTCATAATTGTGGGCCACATCTTGGGCTTCTGCCACGATCGGGGCTGTTGTTTTAGCCTAAATATCTCCAAAACTTCTCTGTTCTTTGATGTTGACCCTAAAATACTAACAAATACATCAAGGTACCTCAAAAACATAATATTTAATCTCAAGGACTTATAATATCCCATAAAACACTTAAAACACAAATAATTAACAAACTAACACGATTATAACTTAAACACATAATAGCTAAACGCATATCAAATTAAGCTCTAAAACACGATACAATTCACACTAATTATTGAGTTGCTTGATTGGATTTAATTCAGGCAGATCGGAGTCTCATTGAAATGTGTTTTGGCCTTGTGACTCTTTTTCTTTTTTATCATTTTAATTTTAATTTTTTTATGAAACTTACAAATTGACCTCCAATACTTAACAAAAACATTTTAAAGATCAGAGATAAAATAAAAAATTTAAAGTTTAAAAAGTGAAAGTTTCTTCCTGATCTTTTTGTTGGGATTTTTCAATGTTAATTGTGTTATCTATTTTATAATATACATGCTATTTCTAAGTATGTATATGTTTTCATTTCAAAACACACCCTTTTGTGATATTTGTTTAGTTTTATAAGTTTCAACATTGTGGAAAGTGAACAAAGCACATAGAAGAGATATGAGGCTTTAGATCTTACAAGGAGGCCGTTGGCTGTAGGGGAGCTGTGGTGGGTGGCAGGGCTCTGCGGCAGCTATAGGGAGGTTGTTGGTAGTGATGGCTATAGGCAGAGGCTGCAAGTGACTTCTCGTGTATGTGGTTGCTTCTGCTTAAAGCTGTCAGCTGCATTTCAATTTATAGCTAGGTTTATTTATTTTCTTTTTTGCATTTAGGTTCCTGGATTTTTTGAATTTCACAATATTGATATCTATCTTACCAGTATTTCAAATACCAATCGGTACAAAATATAGGAATTTCGTACTATTTTTTGACCAGTACAGTACAAAATCTAAACTTTGCAATTGTATTGGTAAAAAGTAAATACTAATATTTGTATAAATATAAATATAAATTTTAATTTTAAAATTTTAACAAAGGTATTAGTTTTTAATATTCATATAATTTTTTGAAAAATAAAATATATTATATTATAGAAAAAGCTATTACACGTTCCTAAATAAGGATCATACAATTAGAGTCAAGTGAGGCTATACTAAACAAGATGTACACCAAATTATGAAAATTTACATCAAAATAACCAAATTGCTCTAAGTTCTAGGCTATTTGTGCATTGCTTCTCATTGGCAATCATAATCGCTCTAATCGTGTTGGCAATTTGCTCGGTAAGTTGATATTTATGTTGTTTCTCATTCTTATATAGTCTCTTATTCCTTTCTCTCCAAGTGGAATAAATTACTATATGAAATTAAGTGTTGATGTGAATGTTATTCCTCTAATTTGCTTTGGTGTACCTAATGATTGTATTTAGCGTCTCATATCATACAAAGTTGAAGCTTGAAAGTTGTAGCATATTAAAAATTTGGCTCCACACTGACTTGCCATAGCTACATTCAAAGAAAAAATGATCCATATTTTCATTCAATTGTTTTGCATAGTGATTAAACCTACCAAACCACCTATCTTTATTTCTTAGTCTCTTCTTTATCACTAGCCATGAGAATACCACAACTTTGGGACTCAAAACTTACTTTCAGATTACATCAACCTACAGGATTAACTCCAATTGCTGCATTAAATTTTATTTAATATTAAATTAATTATCTATAATTTTTATTATATATAATAAATTTTAATTAAAAATATCAACTCTAATTTAAGTAAAATATTGTAACTTAATTTTAACTCAATAAAATCTAATCTGTAAATAGCCTAAACATCTTAATTTTTCTAAACTCTCTCATCCATGTTTTTTAGTTTACTTGGTTTTGTTCTTCGTCTTCTCTTCTTTTCACGCTCTCCGTATCCTTTGTTTTTTTCGTCTATCTCATTTTTTTCATCACTTATGTTCTTTTTATAGATAAAAGCATCATGTAAAAGAAAATGATTCAATCTATTGAGAACAAAAAATGATCAAGAAAGATTAGTAGTAGAATTTAGGAACATTTTTTTGAATAAAATCCAAACGATTGAGAGGATTTTCATTTTTTTTCTCGTCATTTTTCTCGTGTTCTTTATCCATTCCCTCTTTATGCTAGATGCTCTCTATCTATCTTAAACTATGCTTTTCTCTTCTATAAAGTAAAGATAGGGTGTAACAAACGTGAGTTGGAAGGAAATAAGACAACAAATGAGCACGTAAAGAGAGAATAAAAAGAACGGAGTGAGCAGAGAGGACAATGAAACAAAGATAAGAGAAGTACAAACAGAGAGAGGGAAAAAAATTAAGGAAGGAGGGCCATAAGTTGGGTCCATTATGTTAGATGTTGCTTTGAACCCAAGATGACAGTGGCCTGCCTAGGTTTGAGCCCTTAAGCCTAAGTCTGACGGCTAGAGGTAGCCTGTCCCCAACTTGAGCTCAACTCAGCACGACCAGAACTTTTTAAATTAAAATAAAAAATGACATCATTTTTAATAAAACGACATTGTTTTCAACAAAATGATGTCATTTTGCTTATAAAGCTCTACCTAACCTGAGGCTTGATTTGTAAAAAAAAAGAAGAAATTTGAGGCCTAGTTAACCGTAGCCTAACTGGTTGACTTCGAGCTAGACTGGGCCAAGCCTAAGCCTAATTACCATCTCTATTTGAAACTTAAAAGCTTCAGTATAATTGCAACCCCAATCCTCCATGTGACATCCCTTTGAAAACAACTTGTTTTGTTACTCATTCACTCTTCTATTTAAAATTTTTGGGCTATTTTAGACTTTTAAATTGATCATGGCTGCGACACTAGGCAAAAAGGGATGACAGAGAAAACTAGAGGGGCGAATTATGGTTAAGTTAGATCATTTTGACTAAATTAGGGTCATTAGTTTTAATCAAAATTTATTTGTATAATTGAAAATTAAAATAATTAGTTTAATATTAACTTAAGTTTAACTAAACATATGGTCACACTATGTAACCTAGCTTCCAAATGACACAGTGAAACCACATAAAAATAGTAGTAACTCAATATTAACATGACACTTAGCTAAGGAAAATATAACCCCATTAAAGGTTCCATCATTTTAGGATTCAAATTGTATGTTTTAGAAACGTTAAAATCTTATATGTATTTCAGTGTAAATATTATGATTAAAATTATACCTTTTGCCTTTTAATATATACATGATTCAGGATTTAATAAACACCTTTGTGTTTGTACATCTTTGGTAGTTTATTTCCCCTCACCATATCTCTAACGTTAAAATATTCAAGTTCTTCCAACATTTTCTATTTTTCTTAGAGTTATTACGAGAGTATCATACGAATCTGAACACAATCAATCAAAACAAAGGTGTGTCCAGAATCTCAATATGATTGTTATACATTTTATTCATCAAAGGATCGGATAACAGAGAAAGTAAAACAAATTCATACACACATATTCATACATACATATATATATATAAGACCTTTACCATTATACTTCTTACTATGATAATACAACCGATGAATAAACATAATCACCTGCTTATTTACTTCTTACTATGATAATAAGCATTCATACCTTCCTATTTTGAAGGGCTATCATACCTTCCTATTTTGAAGGCCTATATATCATAGTAAGAAGTAAATAAGCATTCATACCTTCCTATTTTGAAGGGCTATATATATCATACCTTCCTATTTTGAAGGGCTATATATCATAGTAAGAAGTAAATAAGCAGGTGATTATGTTTATTCATCGGTTGTATTATCATACTAAGAAGTAAATAATGGTAAAGGTCTTATAAATTTAGGGTTTCTATATATATTGTAAAGAATTTAACGTAAGATAAAACACAATCATTTCCTATGATATATTTTCGTCAGCATCTCATATGGGAGTTACACGGGCATAAGTAAACCGGTGTCTTATTCATGTTTCCAACGCACTGACATGTTAGTATTTTCAGTCATGTTTTTCGTTGTTTCTTAACTTTCTTTTATGGTAAAATACACGAGCAAATATACTCTCATATTTTTCTATATTTCTTTAGTTTAATATAAAATGACATCTATCCACCATGTATATGATTGTGTTTCAATTTTGAAGTTTCAAGAAGTATACATAGACCTAGACCGGTACACCAGTATGTATTAAACTATATTTTTGCTAAGATTAAGATTTCTTTTTCATTTTCCTTGCAAAACCCTTTAGTCTTTGATAAAGTTCATTCTTAAGGCAACATCTTCTCAATTACCTTAAAACACCAAGGTAATTAATTTACTTACGAAATCATAGCAAAAAACTAGTAAACTATATGTCCATTTTACGTATGTTAAATACCCTCACACTTAAGATACTAATTTTTCCACAAGCAAATCCTTCATAAAGAAATTAGCCTAAACAAATTTCAATTCTAGGAAGATTAACTCATCAATCTAAGTAATCAAATATCACAATTCTTTGTTTATTTACCTCTTTCATCAACCACCTATGTTTATATGTGATTACACTAAATTGTCGTTTAATCTCAATCTAACCTAGCAAAATTTTGAATTCAACTCAACCTAAATAAATTTACCTCATATACAAAATGAATAC
>JANPWT010000007.1:7699698-7712619 GCA_024678245.1 Erythroxylum densum
TCTAACACAATGCACTACCTAATGATTCACTTATTCAAGCATCATTCCAGCTTTTCTCAAAATAGATTTCGAGTCAAGTTATCATGGCCTTTTTGACAAGGAAAATGCAGTATCTAAGCAATAAATTCTTCTAAACAAATATTCCTTTATGTCTTAAGTTTCTAATGCCACCAATTTCATGCAGTTTGCTTTAGTTTTCTGTAAATTATACCTAAAGTACTACAGATTGTTCCCAATCCATGGCAGTCACAATACTTAACTTCAAGCCAAAATTTGAAACTCTTAGAGATAGAATTAAAATTCGATTCCTGCATGAAACATATAGCCATCTATCTCTAGTTTAATCTAAACTTAAAATCATCCAAATTGAATGCCTACAGATCAAGATATGATTAAAATACAAATGCATGTTTAGTGAAAATACTACAACTAATATATTCCAACAATTCTTCTTTCACATTTCCATATTTTTTTTACATTTTATACCAAAGTTGAAACAACCTCTTTATGGTTCATCAATTATACCTTTATTAGGCCTGAATCATACTCCAATTCCTCATCAATAACCACTCCTATTCCAATTCAAAATTATTCAATTGATAGCTCACAACTCATTGTCTTTCTTGCATCAAAAGTCAAACTAGAAACTATTACATTATTATGCATATAGTCCTAGTTATTTTTCAATTCAAGCACACCTAATTAACATCTTTCTTTCGCATAAACCCACCTTCTTATGCTTCAAATTTAAACATAATTCATCCATGAATCAATCTATATCCCACGGTTTTCATCCACCAAAAGCAAGCATAGAAAATTCCAAGTTCAATCAACATATTTCCAGTATGTATCAAGTTTCTAACCTCAATTCTTCATTAATTCAGTACACATTTTATCCACTTCAAACATCAAACAATACATGTTCTAACATGATTCCAAGTTTAGTATTCCCTTACCTTTTCAATTTCTAAGAACAACTCCAAAGATCTAACTTTATCAGTCCTTTCAAGCAACCAAACTCAACTTCAAGATCAAGGTGGAGTTAACATGATCTTCTCATCATAGATACAACAACATAAAGTATAACATGACGTAGCTCCCTTAATGAATAGTTTGACAAAGGACTTCGTAGGATAACATGTAAGATTGATGCAGAAATTCAAAGCATAGGGAAAAAATTTTGGTGGAGAGATTGAAAACAAAGTGAAGTCTATTGAAACTTACTTACAAGAACGTAATAAGCTATCCAATTACATCACTCATTAAGCCACTTGTCAACTTATTGATAATGTCATTTGTCACATTCATGTCAAGCCATTTATCACACAATTTTATGCTTTTTCATACATCAATTTTTTTTTACCATTTACATTTTTTAGACCAAAAGTACATTTAATCTCAATTTATTAATTGAAACTGAAATATACCAAAGTTTAAGACATATCAAATCACAATTAACATTATATTCACTTAATTTCTTTCGTACCCGCAATAAGTCAATTGAGTACATATGCTATCTTTATAATATGAACATATTTCAATTCGCCTGTGAATATTAATGTTATGCATGTATTTGCATTACTGAATCTAGAATTAAACCTCAGCATGTACCGAAAAGTAGGATATCACAGATCAGTTATTTAGCAAACGGCCAATTATGACCAAGAATTCGCAGGAAAATAAAGACAAACGACTAGAAGAACAAAAACAACATTGAGATCAGATGCTTTGCAATCGGTTCCTCGGCCAACACTGTCTCCTCATCCAGTCTCCCTTCACCTTCTCCATCTGTTGTAACAAACGTAGTTCCTTGAAACTAAAGGTTGGTCCTTCTACTTTCACTACTGTTGATTCTCAGTCTCAGCAGGTGATGATGGAAACGGAGAGAAGCCCCAGTCAAAGTGAGAGTGAGTTGTTCCAATTCCTGACCCAGAAACGCTATACTCCTCCTTCATGGGCAAACCATCTGAATCCAATCCCTTCTCATGTTTTCTCGCTTGCCCACCTTCCCACTCCTATTCATAAGTGGAACCTTCCTAACTTGCCTCAGGGCACCGAGGTTTGGCTCAAGGTGAATTCATCATCAATCTCAATCTTCGTTAAAATTTCTTGTCTTAATTCAAGCCAAAAAATATATGCTCTTTGGGTTTTGTTCAGCGTGACGACTTGTCGGGCATGCAATTGAGTGGTAACAAAGTTAGGAAGTTGGAGTTTTTATTAGCGGAAGCAGTGGCAGAGGGTGCCGACTGTATCATAACAATAGGAGGCATTCAGAGCAATCACTGCCGTGCTACTGCTGTTGCCGCCAAGTATCTTAATCTCGACTCTTATCTTATTCTTCGCACCTCTAAGGTTCATTAGCAGTCCTTTTTAGTTTTGTGCCACAAGAATGTTGTAAAATATGGTTGCGTTATAAATTTTTATTGTCATTTTGAAATGTCGATGTAGGTGCTTGTGGATCAAGATCCTGGATTGACGGGCAACCTTCTTGTGGAGCGATTAGTTGGAGCGCATGTTCAACTTATTTCAAAAGAAGAATATGCGCAAGTTGGTAGCGTGGTCTGTATTTATGCCTTTAATAAATAAGGTTTTTCAATTGCGAGATTATTGTGATTTTTGTTTCCTTTGGCATAGTCATTAATTTATGTTTAATTGCTTCACTATGAAATGCTCGTTATTGGCCACTCAAAGCATCATATGTAATATGGTTCATTATAAATTGTTGATGCCTACAATCCATTTTCTAAAATTGTTATAACTCTTTTTAAAAATTATTTGTTTGTGCTGTCATAGTATTAACCACTCTTATTGCTTATAGCTGATGCATTGCTTATGTGCCTTCTAGGAGTTAGGTTTTCTGCAAAGGTTGGATGACCCTTTGTTGTCGAATTACCCTTCTAGGAGTTAATCATAAAAGCAATAGCTCAGTTTGTTAAGAAACCATTATGTAGCTGAGCTAGATCATTTTACTGTGCATAGCAAGGGTGTCAATTCATTTCTTGCTTTTAATGTCATTTTTGGTGAGCTGAAACAGTGGATTTGGTTTCAAATACTTTGCATGTTTTCCAAAGAGTAGTGTCAGTTTATTGCACCTCAAATAAGGTCTGTCAATATTCTTTTCCTTTTATTTGGTTTTGATACCAGGTTCTTACAAATATCTTGAAAGAAAAATTGCAAAGGGAAGGGAGAAAGCCATATGTTATTCCTGTTGGTGGATCGAACGCCTTAGGAACATGGTGAGTTGTTTACTAATGCTGGCCTTCTTTTGGAATGCTATCATAGCTTGCATCAACTGGTGCAACTATTGAGCTTTCTTAACCATTTTCATCATTTTTATACACCTTATAAGTTTTCTTTGTGTCATTAGGCCCTTCTTCATTTACTTCATTAGTGTATTAGATAGCAATCTCAAGCTCTTCTGCATTTAGTAGTTGGTAATGATAGAATTACAGTGGTAATTTAACAGTTGGGGTTCTGTCTTTCTTGGACTTGTTGCTTTTTCCTGTTTCTCTTTCCTTCAGCATATCCATTTTCCCTCTTTCATCCACTTTCAGTTAGAAGGTGAGGGTAAGGAGTAGCAGTGGTAGGTAGTAATTAGATGTAGGGTAGACTAAATCCATTTTGTGGAATCTTGTTCAAAATGAAGGTGTTAACTCAATCAGTAGCATCTTTTCCTGCCGTTATGATGCATGAGAGATGACAAGAGAAATGCAATATGTTGAGTATCCAACAGTGACATATTAGGTATCCATCACCTTATTTATTATATTTTTGTCCAATTTCCATGATGAGCTTTTGCTTTTTGCATGTGCTTGGAGGGTAGGGAGGAGGAGTTGGGTTTTGGTAAGGGAATTGTTCCCCTTGGATGGTTGAAGAGTGAAACAAATAGTACATTTTGAGTTATGTCTTTGACTAAGTGTTGAATGCAGTGAGATTTTACCTTCCTCTCAATGATTTTCATAGTTCTTTCTAGCCATTTCTTCATTTCCTCATTTTCTTGTAATATAGAGGTAGTTTTTTCCGTTTATAATATCTTGCAATGAAATCTATATTGAATCATTTTCTCTTATTGTTCCATTTTGCCCCCTTACTATTCAAAGTTATGTGGGATAAACATAACTGAATGTCTATTAATGTTGTTAAAAAGGAAAATCTAGAGCATTTTAGGTGTAGCATTTCATGGACTATAATTGATTTTTTTAAAGAAAATCCATACTTCCATTGCATTTGCCTTTCATTTTTCTTTTGGATCTTACTGATGTATTAATACTTGGTGCTTGGTGATCTCTTACTTCCATGCTGTTTTGCTTGGTGATCTCTTACTTCAATGCTGTTTTGTATCTATCTCTTTCCTTTGTTTTAGTTTTTTACTACCAATAATGCTTGTACAACCTGACTCCTGACATCTTCAGTACAAAAAAGACAAAATTGTCTTTTGTGTTTCAGTAGCTTATAGGGTTCATTGTATTAAATATAAATTCTTTTTTGATGCAATGGATGTATGCATGATGACATTTTTTGTGCACATCATCTTAACTATTCAGCTTTTTCTTTGGATTGTATTTAGCTATTATAAGTTTTATCTATTGCACAGTGATGATATTGTTTCATTTTGAAATATTTCATTCAGGGGCTACATTAAAGCAATAAGTGAAATTGAGCAGCAACTTAAGTCTTGTCCTGGTGGATTAAAATTTGATGATATTGTTGTCGCTTGTGGAAGGTTCTTCTCTACTCTGCCTAATTTTCTATGCTATGCCTTCTTTTTTCCCTACTATTTCTTTTTGCTTCTAACCCACTTTTCACTTGCTTTTGATAGCTGATGGAATGTATTTTCACTTTTCAGTTGATTAAGTGAAAGTTTGTTCAACTTGAACTTCACAAGAAATGGAATATGAATACTTTGGTTGTTGTCAATCGTGTCTATTGGAAACTAAAGATATGTTACAAAATGCATAGAAGTTCTAGTTCAATCAAGTGCATTATGTGAGAGAGCTGTGAAATTTCTCTATTGAAACCTGGATGTCCTGTGATTATAGTAGTCCTAGTGGCATGTTTGGCAGTTGGCAACCTAATTTAGTTTTTGATTTCTGGTCTGAACCCAACCTGTGAATTCCTAGATGATACGTAAAAGGCTTAGAATAGACATACATGCATCAGCACGCTTCAAAAGGTTTTACCTGATTATCTTCTTGTTCTTGTAGCAAACTTCACAAAATATGCAATGTTCTATGTGTGTACTTTTTCTTGTTAAAATCGTGACATATGTGTTTTTGCTTAGGACATAGTCACGGGATGACTCATAGGAAAATTCTCTTTCCCTTTATTGGAGTTTTTCCTCTTTCTAGACCTTATAGTTGCTGCTGAGAAATCTCGTCCCCTGACAAGCTCTTTGCCAATGATTTTAAGATGAATTCTGACCCTTTCTTATTCCTCCTCTCCCTTTTAATGTAGGCTGAATACATATAGTTTTTTGGAAGTAAAAGAGAATGGGCATTTGGTAACTTATTCTCCTACTAAAAGTAGACTTTTGAAAATCCTTAATAAGATAACCACTGTCTAAATAAGATAAGTACTGCAGAAAGAATCCAATTAATTGATAAACTTCCTAACTACTACCCCTATCAACTCTTAATTGATCTACTTGTATATTTCCTCCCTATGAATGCATCTCGCATATCATTACCCCCCCTAGACAAGGTTGGTCCTCAAGCTTAAACTCGCGATAGGTCTTCTTGAATCTTGAAGAAACTCCTAAGAAGCCTACTCTATTAGCAATCCCTGCCACTGCAGTACTAACTCCCATATTTCCCTATTGAGCCTAGCTCATAAAATTGCTTTACCTCCAACAGTGAAGGAAGAGGGACCAAAGTTGTTGGATCTCCCTTGTACTCTTTTAGCTGTGAAACAGCACCACATTATGAATTTTACTTCCTGACTACAAGGTCAAATGATAAGCTACCTTGCCAATTTGCTGTGCAATCTAAAATGTCCCGAAATACTGAGCGGCTAATTTTTGAGTGTTACAGATTGAGTATTTATCTGCATTGATTCTACTCTTACAGATTAAGCATTTATCTGCATTGATTCTTTTCTTTATTACAGGGATTATAATCCCTTGATCTTTAGGATTACATTCCGTAATTTAATCTTGTAACGGTGTATATATACCCTTACTCTATGCAGTGAACATCAAGTAAATGCAATCTTTTAAGTGGTATCAAAGCCAAGTTTGGCTATCTGAAGTTCAGTCCCTGTTCTGTCCAGGTGAGCAAAAAAGTCTAGTTTTGTCTTAGTTTTGCCCAGGGAGCAGAACATTGTTTTTTTTTTTTGGGTCACCATTTTCCAGTGATCCCTTGTTCTCACTGCCAGCACCAGTGGGGACGCCCCTCGCTAATGAGCCAATCCTAGAAGTCCGACCTCCTAAAGAGCTGTGTGTGAGTCACATGCACCAGTCACCACTCTCGCTCTCAATTTTCTGCTCCCTGGGCAATCATTGAAGTGCTGAGCATGGTTGCTTATAGTTCTCAGCTCTTATCAAGGAACCATTACCCCTCTTGAAGAGAATGAGCTTTTATTTTGGTCTCAATAACACCAACAAAACTAGATTTCATAATTGACATATAGTCAAATAATACCTTCTGTTCTTTGGGGTTATTTAAACCCCCCAAGTTCCAAGCTAAAAAGTTCATGGTGTTGAAGAGGAGGCTGGTTTCTTTCTCTTCGACTTTGGTTGTAGGATCTTCACAAGTCTCCATTGATAACTTATGCTAACTGCAGCTTCTATCAGTTTGCCATCATCATCTAACTTCATAATTTTAATGCTCTCCGGTAAGCCTCTTTCCATATTATCCTCAAAACATATTCTGGCATATACAATCTTTTTAAGGGTTGGGACTTGCCCGTCTGGGCATATTGGTCTGCCCAAGGTGCTAGCTACTGACTAGGCCCCTCTGTGGACCAATAGTCCAGCAACACTGCATGAAAAGTTGATCCACAAGGGGATGTTCTTCTTCTCTGTTTTCACCATTTCCAAGCTAGTTCTCCACTTCTAGAGCATGAGTGGCTTTCCACGCACGTACCAAGGTCCTGCCTCCAATATTTTGTCCATATTAGCTTCACAATTGAATCTAAAGATGAAGACAGTCTTCAATGATCAAAGTGCTTTCAATTCCCAGGTTTTTCCACATTGTAGCAGCCCAGTATTGGACTTGTGGAAACTCTGGACCAAGAAAAATCCCACTAAAAAGGAGGACACTTCTTAGCTCCCTGCTGTAATAGTTGAATCGGAGGAAAAACTATCTGTTCACCATTAGCAGCAGTAGGAGGTATATATTTGAGTTTGTCAAATGCTGAGGAATCGCCCACTAGATTGCTCCACGTGAGCTTGTTAAATCAGTGAGGAACATGGGTATACAACTTTTGCATGCATAATCTGGGTCTTTTATCAATGCTTATAGAATTATTTGTTAACATAGGCTGCATTATACTAGTCCAAACATCTATTATTACTGTAAGATATTCTTTAAAATTTGGAAAATTAACTGTCAATGAACATTTGAAACCAACATATACAGAGTATACCAAACCAAGGACGTGGATTCACTTTCCAGCGTATTCAAACTTATAATTTGATTATTGACAGAAGCTACTTTGTCATGGGTAATAAGTATGGACCTTGTTCTGTAACTGTGAAGTACAGCAATAAGGTTAACTAAAAAGAGAAAAAATTTACAAGAACCATCGATTCTCAATATTATATATTTCTATTAGTACTGGGTTGCAATAAAAATTATAGAAGATGCTACAGCGCAAGAAGTGATAAGGTGGGTCCTCAAGACCATTGCAACTGATAATTGGTTGTTGTCCAATTCTCACTAGCTAATAATGAAAGTAATCACCAATTCTTAAACATTGGCTATTACAATTTACCATCTTTGACCAAATCAGGGCCATGCAAGGCTAAAGTGACAAACCTTTGGTAAAGCATCTCCAACTGAAATTTTGTGATATGTTTATGCTGTGAAGTATAGGTTAGATAAAAGTTGTTTCCTTTTCCTGGAATTTGATATTAATATGTCTTCTGTCATGAATTTTGGTGTTGACATTTAATTTGAAGAAACTTGCTTGGACATCGGTCATTGACTTTTTGCAAGTATAATTCAAAAAGCTGGGAAGTGACATTTCAATGTGTGTTGATATCTTTTCTTAAATTTAGACATGTAATCTGTTATTGTTTTTAGTGGAGGAACAATTGCTGGTCTGTCTTTGGGATCCTACCTTGGAACTTTGAAGGCTAAGGTTTTCCCTCATGTCTATAATTTGTTTATTTCCTGGCCTGTAGGCATCCGGATCTGTTAATCTATTTATGTTTTCCTATGTTATAGGTTCATGCATTCGCTGTTTGTGATGACCCCGATTACTTCTACAATTTTGTTCAAGGCTTGATAGATGGACTCAATGCTGGAGTCAACTCTCGTGATATAGTGGACATTCACAATGTTAGTTCTTCTTCATGTTATATTCCCATTTTTTTTGCTTTTCCTTTGTTTACATCCTCATAACCAGCTGTAACATACAATAAGTTTGTTACATTGTCTAACGATTTAGGATATGCAAAGATGGTTGATGGAGACTACTCTTGGTCTCCTTTAGGGTTTTTGGGAGTTGGGGTTTTGAGTGTAGAATTTTGAATACTCTTTTCTTTATCATTTTAGTTCTTGCATTTTCCGTTTCTTTTAGTTATTTTTTTTAATCTGTTCTTTATAGAGATAAAGAGAAAGAGAAACAAACTCTTTTATAGATATGTTGTCTTGTAGGTCACTTGTCTTTGTTAACCTTATTTTTGAAGTGGTACATACCATGAAATTGAAAATCTCCTGTTTACCATGCTATTGAATGTTGCTAAGCTTGCCTGTCTTATTATGCATTTCATGCACTAATCGTCTGTAAATGTTTTGGCATGGACTAATATATCACGACTTATGCATTTCAAGGAGTAATTCTCCAAAAATGTTTTGACATTGATTATTTTAACACAACTTAAGTGTAACTTGTTTCATCTCGTGAAACAATATATTTTCTCATCTAATCACGTTCTTGGAGTTTACTAAATTGATATTTTCAGCAAAGAACTGAGAGACCTGAAAATTTGCAGTTTTCATTGTGTGTTTCTTCTTACAGGCTAAAGGTTTGGGCTATGCAATTAATACCTCTGAGGAGCTGAAATTTGTCAAGGAAGTTGCTGCAGCAACCGGTGTCATTCTTGACCCAGTTTACAGGTATACCACTTGTCCTCTAGCTACAGCTTAGTAAGTTTCTTTTGGCAATCTTTTTCTGAATGTTGGTCGTAGTTACAAATATATAGGGAGGAAAAGGTGTTGAACCCTTGACGGTTCTTTTGTTGGTTTTCCATATGGAGTGAGACAAAAAGAGATGGTCTTCTTCTTTTTTTTTCTTTCCTTTTTGGTATTTATCACTTTCGTGGCATTTGATCTCTATATTATTAAGTGATCTTGAATATCTTCAAATAAAAAAGGATTTTTAATGTTGAGGTGATTCATTTTGCAAACAAAATCTAAAATGATGCTGATATGCTGATTTCGATATACATGCATGTTGTAAAATATGTTAATGATTATAGTTACTAGTAATCTAATTAAATTTGAATAAGTTCATTTAGGGAAATTTGTAACATTGACATTACTTTCTTATGTGAACATCACAGTGGGAAAGCTACTTATGGACTGATGAAGGACATGGTAGAGAACCCAAAGAAGTGGGAGGGCAGAAAAGTCCTCTTCGTTCACACAGGTGGACTCCTTGGTTTGTTCGACAAAGTAGACCAGCTATCTCCTTTGGTAGAGAACTGGTCGCGCATGGATGTCCATGAATCCATTCCTAGGAATGATGGTACGGGGAAAATGTTTTAGAGAGGCAATCCAGCTCCAGTTGAGTGTCATGTACATGATGGTGTTGGTTTGTTGTATTTATTATATATAACTAGATTCTCGTTATCATATACTGTTAGAGGTCATGTTCAACTTATATATATATATATATATATATAGACACACTATAAAATCGGGTACATGATTCATAATCAAAGAGACCTTGGAATTGGCATTTTCATTCATCCTTTAAAATGATCCATCGAACTTTAACATTACAGGGATAGAACTTTTAAGCTTTCTAGTTCTATAATGGTATATAAGGGACCTAAATCGTTCCAATTATCATATGAAAACTATATTTTTTGATCATTTCGTACAATGGTCTTTATTCCTAGGACATTAGGCTCCTTAATTATAGAATTTGATTAAGAGTCCAAGAAGTGCACCATTTACATTTGATATTTTATATGCTTTGATCTTTTATGATGTAGGAGTACATCTATTTAACCTAAATTGATTTCGAGATTACAAAAAGTTTTTAGATCTATTTGGCTAAGAGCATCTTATTTTTACTTATTGAATTGATTTTCAAGCTACTTTCATCCTTAAGGATAAAAATCTCTAGCCATTTAACTTTGGCTCCAAAATAATTATTAAAAGAACCAGTCCTTAGAATGTTCTTCATTATTCTCTCATTATCTTTGATTAGCTTTTAGGAATGAATAAGTGGTAGCACCAAAAGGTGTGAGGCTATTAAGGACAAATGATATGTGTTGTAAACTACTTGCATAGGATAGAAACATGTTGTTCCATTGATTGATTCTTCTATTAATGGAATCAAAGAATGGATAGCAATCTTGATAATTCAATCTTTTGTATGAAATTGTAATTCCAAGGTATCTAAATAGTTGTTAATCCCTAACCTAAAATTGTGCTTAGTGAGGAGATGAGATCTAGTGAATTAGAAGACATGTATATATAGCTTGTGCTCTTGCTAATTGGAAGTCCAAAGACCCTGCTAAGGAAGCTTAAGGAATCCATTATTGTTCTTATGGAACCATTATCAACCCCATAGAGAAGTAGAAGACCATCTACAAATAAGATATTGAATATCTCATACTCTCTTATACTTGTGATAAAACTTGAAATCGTTCCCTTACTCATCTTGTGAATAATCAATAAAGTGAGGTCCTCAGTGCATATTGTGAACTTGTAAAGAGATATAGGGTTTCTTTGTCTCAATCCCTTTGCCCCTTTAAAAGTCCTAGTTGCCTCCCTATTGATTAAAATTGCAAATGAGGGAGTACATAGGTAGCTTTCAATCCAGTTCATAAACTGAGTTGGAAATCCAAATGCAACTAATGAATCAAGTATGAATCTTTGACTAGCACTTTTATTTTATGAAATAACAGAGCTCAGGGCACTTTTATTTTATTAAATTTTCTTACTACTAACTTATTATGTTGAGGTGTAACAATATATAAAGGTTGATGAACAATACACTTTTAAATATATATACAAAAATAACAACCTAGTGAAAGTCTCCCTGATCACAGGGTCTGGGGAGATCTGATCACAGGGTATGGGGAGATCTAGAAGTATGTAATCTTACTCCTAATTGGTAGATTGTTTCTAATAGACTCATATAAAAAATAATAAAGAAATAATAATAAAAAATAAATAAATAAATATAATAGGGAAAAGTTGATGTAAATATTATATCATAAGACACTCATATAGATTAGAAAATTTATGTCAATGAAAAAAATTGCTTTCCACGTTAATTTGAACATGATAAAAAAGTGAAATATCAATTAGAATCTCTTCATTTTACAAAATTTGTTAAAGACTAGTTAGGTTAGCGAGATTGCGTTAATTTCTTCTTCTTCTTTTTTCCTTCTGAAACACACCAATACCATAGAGCATATACCTGAACATCCAGATGACATTCAAGAACATACCCTATGAGAATGACATGTTAGAGCAATCAAATTCACTGTTATGGCATCATACAGAACATAAGTGATCATAGGTTCATCATTTCTCATTTCATTTCACAAACATCATTTACATTGTCATTACATCTCATAATCCAAATATGTACATTATAAAAACATTTGGGAGTTTACTATTCTTTACAAAATATCTAACATGAAATGAGATACTAACAAAAACAATCTATCTAAACTCATCAGACATCAGCTGACTAGACCTTTGAGCTATTCCTAATTCCAAAATTGACAATAATAGACTACTACTAGATTATCTTAAAAGCTAGTTCTCCTCAGTACCTGAAAAAAAGTTGCAATTTTAATGAGTTTTGTGAACTTAGTGAGTGAACCATCATTGATGTTCTCAATCGAGTCAAAACACAACAACACAAGTATACAACCAAATTCAGAAGTATATCACATTAGCTTAAATCAATTCCCATATAGTTTTGTATACTAAATCACACTATACATCATATCTCAATAAGCACATTATAATTCAAACATGTCATATAATCTTTTTAGAAGAATCCAATCTCCCACCTCAATCATTCATATTATCAACATGTATATAAGTATTGCAAATCACTATATCAACACAATTTAGTACTCTTTTTTTACGATCACTCACATGTACAAAAACATAGCATAACATTATATTAACTCAATTTAGTCATTCTTTACAATGATTCACATCATACATGTAAAGATACATTTGCAATGCATATAAGACTCCACTTTCTTTTTTATTTTGTTGTGACCGAGCACCTATTTAACTATCTCGTATCCATTGTGGATATCGGGTTCATTTCAGATACTATCCCGCACCCATCATAAATTCTGGGCTCATTAATCGTTAAGCCTATGGCTCTGTGTGCACATTTGTGAGCTTTAAGCTCTTTTTCACATTGGTCACTCTAATCATAACTCCTTTATCTGATCATGCATATCAATGTAATAAAAATGCATCAGATCACATATTATGCTATCAATAACTCTCATTCAGTGTGCACAGTCATATAGTATATTCATCAGAT
>JANPWT010000007.1:7819962-7836687 GCA_024678245.1 Erythroxylum densum
TTATGATTTTTAGAAGATTGTGGTACTGTTAGGGTGACATGTGTTGGGCAGAAACTTTGGTTGAGAAATTGACCTGTCTAGAGGTTGAATTTGCTTCCAAGTTATGCATGAAAGTTGTACAATATGCTTTCATCTTTCTTTTGATATAAAGCTTGGAATTTTTGGCAAAGGGAATGGGAAGATATGAGTTTTAGAAGAATGTTGCACTGTTTTGGAAAATTGTGATTAGGCAGAAACTTTGATTGAATTTTTGACACCCTTATGGGTGAAATTGGTTTTTAAGTCCTTCATGGAACTTGTGGGGTTTTCTGTGATCTTTCCAATGAGACCTCATTTGTAATTTTGGATACTTGTGTGAAAATTTAGGTCTTGTGAAAGAAGAGAATGAAAATAAAAATAAATAAATAAATAAATTTGACACCCTTAGGGGTGAAATCACTTGTACAAAGTATCTAAAGGATTGAAATTTTAATTTGGACTCTAAGACTTTCAATTTCTGGAAGGAAATTGAGCATACTGTACAGTTTCAGTTTAGTAATAGCCCGAAAATGTTTGAGCTATAACTTTTAAATTTTTGAACCAAATTGAATGATTTTAGTGTCATTAAAAACTTAAGACAATGGGAAATAAATGTTATGAAGAAGCCAAATTAAAATTCAGATTTAAGGTTTCCCAAAATATGCTCTGAAGTTATAAGAAATGAGTTTGCCTACATTTTTATGACTCCGAATGTTGGGCTCTAGAAACGGGATCCAACAAGACAACTATCAAGAATACCAGAAGATAAAAGACATAAAATCGGATATATTCATTTATCTACAGTACAAATTTTATTAAAATCGACTTTTTAAAAAGGAATCGATTCACCAATAAGAATGGCAATTATTGATGAAAGAATGACCAATTTAAATGATCAAATAATCAGAATAATGAACGGAAATTTAACCTATGGAAAAATTAAATTTAATACTCATCTCAAATTAGGAATTCCTTTAAAATCACATAATCTAGATGAAACAATGACAATCACTTATAAATTTTATAAAACAAATTTAATGAATTTAGGACAATATCCATTCTTTATTACATATTAAATTAGTTATGCTTTAACCAATTCATATCATAGCATCGAATTTAGAAATACTGATAAAATTTACATTGATCAATTATGTAATGATTAGCTAAAGTAGGAACTAATATATGAAAAACTACGAACTTTACCAGAATTTCGACATACAATCCAAGTAAATTCGAATATAAGTCCTAGACTCTCTTTCTCTAATTCTAGCACTAACTCTTCAAACAAACCCAATCTTTTTAGATCCTAATCATTATAATTACAAAGACTGATAGGATTTATTGAGCTTGGACAAGATTTAGACTATTTAGTTAAAATTACTAATCCCATAATTTCTCAACACAAAGATAACAACCTCGAACAATCAGTAATAAAAGAACTAGTAACAATAAAAGATCAATTACAAGAATTAACTACACACATTAAAAATACCCTATGAGCGTAACAAAATATGTTATGGAATTAATAGAAAAACAATTACAAACATAAATACAACTAAATGAACTTTTAAAAAATCAAGCAAATATCTTACGAATAATCCAACAATTAGTAAAGGACAATATACAGAACAAAGAAACAATAACCGATATACAAGAAAATTTAGAGAAATTAGTAAATCGGTTAGAAAAATTGGAAGAAAAACTTTAGCCGTCACCATCTACTAGAAGGATAGAATATGCATATATATAAGTTATATGTATAAGATCATCTAAGTTAGATGAGACCTTAGTCAAACTCCTCACTTAGAATGTTAAAACTAACAACTTGCTTTAATGTGGCGAGAGCCAGAGTCCTTTTAAAGTTAGGTTGTTGGATAAACCCAAGCCTGCTCTACACGGATATGTTCGAACCATGAAAATAGGATTTCTAGATTATTAGGTTGGTTTTAACTAAAAGCATTGGTCTATTGGGTAAACCCAAGATCAACGTGGACAGAAGCCAACATACTGGTTGAACTACGGTGGCTTGTTAGGCAAACAAAAGGTCATTCTTAGGGATATTAGATATTGACCCACTAGGAGAATTTCTCTATGAGTTCTCTTGGATTTATATTGAGGGTTATGAATTTCTGAAAATAGTGGGAGCCTTAATGCGTGTTATTAAAATCTTTATAAACATGCATTTAAGTACATTCTATTTTTTCTCTATTTGACGATAGGTTGTTATTTCCCAAGTCAACACCATGAGTACTAGTTTGAATCTAAAATCATTAATGGAAGCTAACAAGTTGACTGGACTAAACTTCCTTGACTGGTTTAGGAACTTAAGAATAGTTCTCAAGTTTGGGAAGCTTGGTTATGCCTTGGAAGAACCACTTTTTGATCCCCATGCTGCTGATGCTTCTGATGATGATCGAAGGGCATATAGGAACCATCTCGATGATAGCAAGATGACTAGTTGTATTATGCTAGTCACTATGTCACCGGACCTACAAAAGCAATGTGAGGCTATGGATAGTCATACCATAGTCTATCATCTTATGGAGCTCTTTATTGAACAAGCAAGGTCCAAAAGGTTCGAGACTTCATGATTTCTCTTCCACTTTAATATGGTTAAGGGGACATTTCTAGTGTAGTACGCAATAAAGATGAATGGCTACATCAAGCGGTTGGCCTCGTTGAGTTTTCTTTTAGATCATGAATTAAGTATTGACTTAATTCTAACAGGTTTAACTGATAGTTACTCATAATTTGTACTTAACTATCGGATGAACAATATATCCAACACAATTCACAAGCTGGTCAACATGCTTAATGCCATTGAGCCATCTGTCCGTAAGGACAAGGTTATGATGTTAGTGCACTCTTCTGGTGAGAAAAAAGAGCCAAAAGAAGAAGAAGTCTGCAGAGCCTAATGGAGGTCTCAAGAAGGAAAAGAAGACTACCTCGAAGAGAACTTGCTTCCACTGTGGCGAGGATGGCTATTATCAGAGAAACAATAAGGCCTATCTGGAGTCTTTGAAGCAGAAGAAGGCATCTAATGCCCCATCCACTTCAGATATTTATGTTATTAATATTCATACCATTTCTGATAACAATATATAGGTATTAGATACCAGTTGTGGCTCACACATTTGTACTGACATGAAGGGCCTCAGGAATAGTAGATAAATCAACAAGGGAGAATTAAACCTGCAAGTGGGCAATGGAGAAAGAGTTGCTACATTAGCTATAGGAACATATGTATTGATACTGCCTAGTGGGCTTGTACTAGAATGGACAATTTTTTTATATACCTTCTTTGACTAAAAATGTAATGTATGTTTCTAGTCTTAACAAAGCAGGATTCCATTTAAATTTCAGTAACAATGATTGTTCATTTTATTTGAATGGAATGTTATATGCTTTGGGTACATTGTGCAATGGTATATAAATATTGGATATGTCTAATCCAGTTCTAAATATCAATAATAAAAAAAGAATAAAATAAGATAATGTGAAATCATCTTACTTACGGCATTGTCGCCTTGGCCATATAAGTGAGACACGTATGTCTAAACTACAAAAGTATGGTAGTTTAGGTTCACTTGATTATGAATCATGACACATGTGAATCTGCTTATCAGGCAAGATGACTAACTTATGCTTTAAGGGAAAGGGTGAAAAAACTAGTGGACTTTTAGATCGAATACATACTGATGTATATGGTCCAATGTCCATACATGCCAAAAGTAGTTTTTTATATTTCATTACCTTTATCAATGATCATTCTCGATATTAGTATGTGTATCTTATGAGATACAAGTCTGAAACCTTTGAAAGGTTCAAAGATTAAAAAATGAAGTTGAGAAACAACTTGGGAGAAGTATTAAATCACTTTGATCAGATCAAGGTGGTGAATACTTAAGCCAAGATTTTTTAGATTATCGCAAGGATAATGGAATATTGTCTCCACCTGACACACCATACCATCACAATGCTGTGGCTGAGAGGATAAATCGAACCTTGTTAGACATAATGAGGTTTATGATGGGTTAGCAAATTTACCAAAATCCTTTTGGAAGTATGCACTGGAAACTTCTATTTATGTAATAACATAGTCTCATCCAAGTCAGTTGATATTACTCCATATGAGATATGGACTAACAATAAACCCTATCTTTCTTATATGAAAGTTTGGGATTGTCCTACTTATGTGAAGAAGATTTAGCCAGATAAACTTGAAGTTAAATCTAACAAGTGTCTATTTGTAGGATATCTTAAGGAAACTATAGGATATCAGTTCTACCATATTTCAAAACAAAAGATGTTTGTTTCAAAACTATAAGATGCTCAAACAGACGTAGACTCGAGACTATTGTTCATGAAGATGAAACAATAGTTCAATCTTCTAACACACAAAAAGTTCGTAGGTCGAGTAGGAAACATCATGCTCCCAAGAGACACAGATTTATCATAAGTGAAATTAATGACATATTGCTCATTAAAGATGATGAGCCTACTACCTATGAGGAGGTTCTGAAGAGTTCAGAATCTGACAAATGGATTCCATGTATGAAAACTAAGTATGAAATTTGGTTGACCCACCCGAAGGGATAAAACTGCAAATAGGTTTTCAAGAAGAAAACTGACATAGAGGGTAATGCAGTTACCCATAAAGCTAGGCTTGTAGCTAAAGGTTATCGTCAAAGGTAAGGTTTTGACTATGACAAAATGTTTAGCCTAGTAGCTATGCTTAAATCCATTAGGATACTCCTAGCTATTGCTGCTCGTTATGATTATGAGATATGACAAATAGATGTGAAGACAACTTTCCTTAATAGAAACCTAATCGAGGATGTGTATAGGACACAAACCAGATGGTTTTGTAACCATGAATGGAGAAAAGGTATGCAAGCTTCAGAAATCCATTTATGGATTGAAGAACACATCTAGAAGTTGGAATATCTGATTTGATGAGACAATCAAAGAGTTTGGTTTGTCACAAAATCTGGATGAGTCATGTATGTATAGGAAAGTTAGTGGGAGTGCAATCATATTCCTTGTATTGTATGTAGATGACATATTGCTAATAAGAAACAATATCTCAACTTTGCAATAAGTAAAAATTTGGTTAGCTAAGAACTTCTCTATGAAAGACTTTCGAGAAGCAACTTTTATTTTAGGGATAAGGATCTATAGATATAGATTTGAGAGGTTAGTTAGTAATTTTTAGTCTATATACATAGACCAGATTCTAAAAAGGTTTAGTATGGAGAAGTCTAAGAGATGTTATCTTCCCATGGTATATAGGATTACACTTTCTAAATCTATATGTCCAAAGACACAAGATGAGAGGACTCGCATGAGTTTGATTCCTTATACTTCAGCTGTAGGATCAATCATTATGCTATGTTATGTACTACACCCAATGTATCATATGCTTTAAGTGTTACAAACAAATACTAGTTAGACCCTAGTAAAGGTCGTTGGGTGTCTGTCAAGAATATCCTTAAGTACTTAAGAAGAACTAATTCTTGGTACATAGAGAAGGTGATCTTGTGGTAAGTAGGTATAATGATGCCAGCTTTCAATCCAATAGGGATGACTCCATATCCTAGCCTAAATATGTATTCACATTGAATGTTGGTGTAGTTAGTTGGAAAAGTTCTAAACAAGAGACGACTACTGATTCGATGATAGAGGCGGAGTACATTGCAGCTTCAAAAACTACAAAGGAAACATTTTGGATCAAGAAGTTCATCATGGAACTTACTCTGGTTCTAAGCATCGTTGACCCAGTACAGTTGTATTGTAACAACAAGGGGCTATAGCACAGGTGAAGGTACCGAGGTCTCATCAAAAGCCCAAATATGTATACAAGCACTACCATTTGATTAGAGAGATCATTGGTAGAAATGATGTCAAGATAGAGAGAGTTCCCATCCATCAAAATATAACTGATCCGTTGACTAAGCCTATTTCCCAAAATATTTTTGTGTCACATGTACATGCCTAAGGCATTAGATATCAAAGCGATTGACTTTAGTGTAAGTGGAAGTTTGTTAGAGAAGTGCTCTAAAGGCATGCACCTTTAGCACTTATTGTACAACTCATTTTATGATTAATAAATGTATTTTTCATTATTTTGATGTTCATACGTTTATGGATTTGATGTTGATCTTAAATTCATTTAATGAAGTCACTGATACAAAATATAGCATGGAGGAAATCATGATGAGATCATGATCATGAGATTCCTATCATGTGTAATTATGTTAGTATCTAAACTTTCCCTAGTCATAGGATTAATTAGATGGGATATCATTAATCCGAATAGACTAGCATATGATATACTCCTTCATTAGATTAAATGTAGATCTCATAAACTGTAGACATAACTTGTTTAGAGTTAACATATGGATGCTTACGAAAGGTAGTAAGTACATTGGATTGACCTACTGTGAGATAATCATATGGATATTCTATTCCAGTGTCAATGATAGTCTTATCATAGCAATAGTGCAAAAATCCTTTAACTCGAGGTGCTTAAGGATATCTCAAATACTAATCCCGTGCTTTAATTGCATTCATCAGTGCCTTTCAAGGGTTACTCATAAGGTGGTAATTGGGTATAACTTGAGGTATTCGGAGGTAATTGAGTAGCTAATAAAGGATTCACTACTTCTGATAAAAGGAGATGATACCCACGGCCTCTTGTCGGGGTCATTACTAGGGAGTCTCTATCCAGAGCAGATATGTGTCATGGAGAGAGTCTTCAGTGATACATATATTAATGAGATCCTCAGGATAATATCCAATAACACATGGACTAGATGTGACATAGTTAGCCTAGTCAGAGTTGACACTCTGACCATACTCTAAACTAAGTTGGGCATAGATGGTGAAAGGATGAATTACATGGCAACATTGCGTATGGAAGGTTTGTAGTCAAACCATTGAATTTTTGGTCAATTGGGGGTCATGACATATTGCTAGATACCGCTCCTGACTTACTTAAATTAAAGGTTAATTCAAGTGACCAACATAACTGGAAATCTAATAGGCACATAGATAACAGATTTGAAGGATGAATAAAATGGTCTTGAATGATGATTCAAGATATGAGGGAGTGTTTCAAGATTGTAAGGTCTTGAATGATGATTCAAGATATGATAGAGTGTTTCAAGATTGTATCGCGATGTGGTCATGGTAGAAAATGTTGCATGGAATGGATTAGAAACAAGTGTTGTTGGCTTCCATTAATGCATGTTATTCATGGTTATTAAATTCCCATAACTTCCATTAATGCATGTTATTCATGGTCATTAACTTCTCATAACTTCCATTGATGCATGCTATTCATGACCATTAACTTCGCGTAACTTTCCATTAGTGATGGGTATTATGGAAGGCCAAATGGTGTAAAAAATTAAGATGATTTTCGTGCATCTTGTGTAAGACACAAGAAAAGAAAAAAAAGGTTCCTTTTCTTACGCACACACTTTTTCTCTCTAACTCTCTCAAGAGTTCTTATCTTTGCTAGCATATAGAAAAAATTATACCCATCTCCTAATAAGGTTTCATCCTTCTATCTTCGTGTGGACTTTTATTAAAGGTGGTCTACGTTGATCGTTGTGGTTTACGACAACCCAAGAGAAGATTAAAGAACAAAGGAGATCGTCAGAAAGGTATGTAAACATTTTACATTTCATGTTTTTGTTTTTTTTTATCTATATGCATGAGTAGATCTAGTTTTTAAGGTTACATTCTATTTTTGTTGCGTATATTTTACATATATTATGTATGAGATGCATGATCGGAACCTAACACTTAGGATGTATAAGCACAAATTTAATAGTCAAGATCTATGCATAAGAATACATACTTGGAAAGTGAATTGAGCATGCATTAAAACATGACACATATATATGTGCATGATTGTATATTTATATGATTAAACAACTTAGTGATTTGTGAATTATGTGTGTATGTATTGTATGACGATAGACGTGTAGGGTGATCGTCAACATCTATACATTACCAAAACATTGAGGCAATAACATTTCTGTAGTATACTATGAGTCAACTTAGATGTGTAAACTCACTTATATATGCTTCTATGTGAACTGTATGTTTAATATGAAACCCATATGCAAGTGATTGATAAATGTCGGACTTAAATTTAAGGAGTCAGTTATATGACATAAGCACATCGAAATGAAAGGTAATAAAAGTATAGCATATTAAATGATACATCTTATCATATTGAAAAGTATGATCAGATAGTGAGCAAAGTGACCAATGTGTAGAAAAGAGCTTTGAGCCCAGAATTATGAAAAAGAGCCTCAGGCTCTAATAGTATGGACTTGGTATCCACGATGGGTAGGGGCCAACCATGAACTTAATACCCACAATGGGTACCAGACAACAAATTGCATTGATAGTCACTTGGTAACAACAAAACAAAATGGGAATGAAAAAACATTTGTATTTACATATGCATCCCTTTATGCATCATACAATTGAATTGAAATTATTTCTTGAATTAATTTGAAATAGTGAAATACAATTGAAGTCGAAAGAGAATGTGATGTAATATCTAATATTGGCTTATATGATATACTTATTGAAGTGTGATAAATTATGATATAACTTGTCATTGTAATTTGACTTATGTGAGATGGTTCACTCACAGAGTTAGCAAACTCATCAAAATTACAACATTGTTGTGTTTCAGGTTCAAGGGAGTTCTAGCTACCAAGACGATATACTAAAAGTTTAGTACTTACATTTTAGGGACGGAAATGGCTCAAAGGTTTGATCAACTAAATCTGCGGAGTCTAATTAGATTCTTTGGCTTTAGCATCCCGTATCATGTGACACATTTTTTTACTAAGATTAAACTCTAAACTATTTTGTAATGTATAGGTGAATTCTAAATTATAAGGTCGTATGTGACCTTTTATGGGTATGATAGAAATGAGAAGAAATGAATGTCTTAAATGCTTATGATACGTTCGATGTCTTTATTTAGTTAATTTGATTATCCTAATGTATCATTTCCATAAAGTATGTCCTTGAATATCCTTTAGTATGTTCTGGATTATGCTTTATGGGAGTGGTATGTTACATATCCTCTTGATTCATAAAACTATTCCTAACTATTTAATTGGATTTGAAGCGATCCTAAGGATAATTAACTCACAATTAAGATCTCTCTTCAATTGTTTATTAATCTGATATTTGTAGGTCTATTAAGGTACCAACTCTTATTACACAACTTGACACATATAACTTTGATTCAATCTCTCAATTTTTTATTAATTATAGGCATAATAAATATCGTAAAGTAATACTATATTGAATTGAACAAGAATAAACTTAAAAAATTTCAAGAATAATCCCTTCTATGGATTTAGAAATCCATAATCATGTTCAACATACCATTAATTTAAATTAACATCTAAGATAATGAAATATAATAAGAGAAAAGAAAGAAAACAACTTTATGTCTTGATTTGGAAATTCTGGAAAATTGGAGTTGATATTGATGTCTCCACTTTGATCTCCTTGTTTTTCATGTTCAACTTCCTTTTTGGTGTTTATATTTGACTTAAATACTTGCTGAGGATCCTAAGGTTCTTTATATGATTTCCCCAATTGTTTTAGTTCAAAAAATATCCCCAAATCATCAAGAATACAAAATTTTTGCGTGCTGGAAATAGCCTATGCACGATCATGCATTTTGGTCCAAAATCTCTATCATGACCATGCATAGGATGCACGATCATGATAGAGGCCCATGCCATGCAGCTGCTCAAGCACGATCATGCAAAATCAAGCCCAATCATACATCTTCCCATTCTTCAAGTTCTTCATTTTTTCTTCAATTTTTCCTATTTCCACTCCCTAAAAAACACATCAAACAAGCTTTGAAAGATAAATTTAAGATTAAATCCTTGCTTTAAAACAATCAAACATATAAAATCAGTAATAATAACGCAACTCTAAGTCCTAAACACATGATCAAATATGAAAACATTTAAAAACACACTTAAACCTATGGAAAACATAATACAATATACACTTATTAACATCCCCACACTTAAATTTTTGTTTATCCCCAAGCAAAACTAAAACCCCAAACAAGAAAAACACAAAAATCCATAATTATGCAATATTGCAATAATGGTATAATGGGATCAAATCTTATGGAATTAACAAAATCTCAAACATCAACCACTTAAGAAGTACCAACATACTAACCTATTCCATTCATGTTTAAGTGCTTTAATTTGAATGTACATATCAAAATATTGACACCTTATTCATACACCTATGGCACTTGTAAGCATGCAACTATTATCATTGATCAATTTAAAAGGCAAACTATCACTAAGTAACCCTTCAGGAAAAGTCATGCTATTTTTAAAAGATCAGTAGGTTTAATTTTATTGTAAGCACCATTTTATATATTTTTTAATGATTACCTAGTATTTTGATGCGAAGGCAAACAACTTGTCCTTAATCTCCCTCGGTTACTCATTTAGGTTACATGTTTTATTTAGGTTGGTTGGAGTTTTATTTTAGCATTTTGATATGAAGACAAAAATTTTGTCATGAATGCTCTGAGTTACTAAGCTATAACACAACTATCAACTAGTTACCAGGTCTATTCTTAACTCAATTTTCTTAAAAAGGGCCAACAAAATAGGAATTTTATTTAACAAATTTTTTTAAAAACTTCTTAGCCTACCTCATTTCTTCTTAGTCAATCATTCTCATGAAAGATTACTAATGATGCATACCAATTTAAATGAATGTAACTATAAATGTATCCAAACAAATGTGTAAACTACAAAAATAGGTGTCAAATACTAACTAACATGCATATTCATTCTAATGAAACTTAAAACACAAAATTCACAAGTTAATATGCCTTTACAATTTAAATTACCATGTTTGAAAGTAAGTCAATTCCATGCCATCGATACATTCACATAATGCACACATTTCAAACAACCAAATGTTTGTATAATGCCAACTTATTTTAAAACTAACATAATGCAAATATAACGTCACACAAATTTGACATGCAAATGTATATACATCCCCACTTTTAAGTAACACGTTATCCTTAATATGGAAATAACACGTAACTAAAAATTAAGAGAAATAAAAATACATGAAAACAAGAGCAAGGATACTTAGGGATTCAGGCGGTGATGGTGTAGGATATGGAACTTAGACACCTTGCATAGAAAAAACCTTTAGTAGTTTCTTCATTTGATAGCATTGATTGTGTATGACCTCCTTCATTGTCTAAGCACTATCTCCTAGCCTTTTTCCTCCTCTTTGAATTCATCACTTGATGAGACTTTTTAGTGTTGTTATCGAGGTGCGGACCTAGAACTTGCATGTCATGCCTTATGCTTAACTTTTAATTTAGAGCTGATATTTTGGATATCCATACTAATCCACTTAAAGATCTTAGCTCAACTTAAATGGTTGTGATTTAATTACTTAGGAAAATTAGGGGTTAGTTCGTCAAGATTAACAACATGCAAATGAGCCAAAGCAATTACAAGAAACCTATTCCTAGATATCTACTTTTCATATTCAACGAAGTAAATATCAATAAAGCATATAGGTGGATGTGCAGACTTAAACCTTGCTATATATGCTCCAAAGTAGAAATAAATCTTTTTTTGAGCACATGTTACTTGACTCTCAAAAATAGCATGAAACATGATTTATATAGTAGCAAGTGTTGAAGATTCTTAATAACATTGTTAGGTGCATTCTGTGGATTAAACAAATCTAACCCAATTAATCTTTTCTAATATTTCTTAACATGAAAATTTTCATGTTTTTCAATATTGTTTTTTTTATAAAACTAAATATTTCTTCCATTATATCATAATCCAAATTATAATGTTTTCCTCAAAATCAAAACAAAAAATTATCTTACTTAACTGGCTCATAGTGTAAAGTAATGTAAAATTCAAGGGTCAATTCTTCAAACATGTGATAATAATGACATATAAATTTATCCCATTGAATTCTAGCAGTCAAAACCTCAAAATTTCCATTCGAATCTAAATCTTCTAAAATTCAAAAATCAAAATATCTAGGTGTAGTAATTATTTTAGAATAAAGGTTTTGGAATTTCTTACCTTCTTCTTGAGAGAAGATCATAAAAGGAGCGCCAAAATCTTTGGCTAAATCACGTGCATCTTTATCTTAGTAGACAAATTCAGTCTTCACTCTACACTCCCAGACAACCTTCAGCTACTGAAATTTAATCCCCTAATCACCGATTTTAGTTACCCCAAAACCACTTATCCTAAATGGAGCAAAACAAACACAACAAAATTGATTCATAGACCTTTAACCTATACCACCTTTAGGAAATACTTTGTCCAACTAAATAGTGTAGACTTCCCATCCCTAAAAGGAACCTTGAAAAAACATATACCTAAAGCAGAAATGGAGAATACCTAATGGAGCTCGATTGTAGGAGATTAAAAGAACATAGGAAAGCTCAGGTATGTGGAAACAAACACTAAAAAACCTGTCCAGGCACTAATTGAGGTTTTACAATTGTTAGGTTCCGATCATGCATCTCATACATAATATATATCAAATATACATAGTGGAAATAAAATGGAACCTTAAAAACTAGATCTACTTATGCATGTAAATATAGAAAAACAAAAACATGAATTATAAGATGTTTACATACCTTTCTGACAATCTCCTTTTTTCTTTAATCTTCTTCATATTGGGTTATCGTGAACCTCAACAATCAAGCCAGACCGTCACTAATGAAAGTCCATACAAAGATAGAAGGATGAAACCTCACTAGGAGATGGTTGAATTCTTTCTTTGTTCAGCAAAGATAAGAAATCATGAGAGGGTTATAAAGGAAAAGTGTGTATGTAAGAAAAATAACCTTTCTTTTTCTCTTTATGTGTCTTACACAAGATGCAAAAAAATAAATCATCTTAATTTTTTGCACCATTTTAGCCTTCCATAACCCCCATCACTAATGGAAAGTTATAGGAAGATAATGGTCATGAATAACATGCATTAATGGAAGTTATGAGAAGTTAATAACCATGAATAGCATGCATTAATAGAAGTTATGGGAAGTTATTGACCATAAATAGCATGCATTAATGGAAGCCAACAACACTTGTTTCTAATCCATTTCATGCAATGTTTTTCGACCATTTTACTCATCCTTTGGATCTCTTATGTGTATGATCCATTAGGTTCTTGGTTATGTTAGCCACTTAAATTAACACTTAATTCAAGTAAGACAAGAACAGTGTCATGACCCCCATTTGATCAAAAAGTCATTGGTTTGACTACAAACTCTTCAATACACAATGTTGCCATGCAATTTGTCCTTTCACCATCTATACCTCCACTTGATTCAGAGTATGGTCAAAGTATCAGCTCCCATTAGACTAACTATGTCACATCTAGTCCAAAGTGTAATTAGATCTTATCCTGAGTATCTCATTACTTTATGTGTCATTGAAGACTCTCTTCATGACTGCTCTGGTAGAGACTCCCGAGTAACATACCTGATAGCTTGCTAATATACTTAAGGCTTTTTTGTCTAGTATTCTAAGGGAATATAGTGTATGTTCACCCATATAGGAAAGTGCTTTAATATGATTTTTTCTAACTCCATACCAAGTTGTCAGTTTTGGAGAAATAAAAGAAGTTGTGAATTATGCCAAGGGTCTTCTTCTATCCCTTTTTGAGCTTCTGATTTTGAGCTAAAAGTAAATATAATATTATCATTCTATGTTAACATTACCTCATGTATGCCTCTACCTTTCTAATTTTTCTGATTCTATGTTTATATTGAAAAATAAGGCATTTTTCCATGAAGAATCTTATAATTGCTACTTCTCATGTCCTTGCACCTTCTTATAGAATGTCTATGCTTGGGCCACCATCAACTTGCCTTCAAGTTTAACAGGAGGAGTATAAAATATGGAAGAATTTGATTTGTCTCCCACTACTTGCTTCGAAGTTTTTCTAGTTTCTGCATGCTTCCTATACATGCTTCGAAGTTTGTTAAATGGTGAGGAAAGTAAGGGTCGAATGGATTTTTGAGTTCTGATTATGATGGAGGTGGAGAGGAGATGGAAGAGGAGGGTAATGGAGGAAAATCAAACTCTAATAAGATTAAAGGGAAATCTGAATGTGGCATGGTTGATGAGTTTTAGGGCAATTATCGAGAACAACAAAGAAATTCAAGGCGGGAATAAAAAATAGGAGGAGAAGTATATAAAAACCCCTGGTCATAACAACCAGATATAAAAAGAAAAAAGAGGGCAAAAAGATGAAACTGAGTGAAGATAGAGAACAAGCAAAGTGTTCTGCCCAAAAGGTTCTAAAAATACCTAGGTTATCCTACTCACAAATATATGAGATAGTTGAAGTTGATAACCCAGGGTCATCTCCCACAAAGTTGTAATTGGTAAGCTTAAATTAAGTTTGAATTAAAAATAAAAATAAGAACACTATAATCCTCGACATTCTATCCTGATTGTTGAGTGAAAGCTTTGAAGGAAAATTATGAAATTAAATTGAAAAGTAGACGGAATCAATTGGGAGCAAAGGCAAATAGATTAATCGAAGTGGAAAAACTCTTGAGAATTAATTTCACTAATTTAATCTCTTATGCAAGATTAAGGAAAAATGATTGGATTGTTGTCTTACTAAAATTAATAGTTAGGTTCTAAATCGATTTGAATAATGAACTAGTCTAACTTTGATATTCAACAAGTTATTATCTGAATTAATAATAAAAACCTGACTACCAATTGCCACTTAAGTTTATATATTTCTAGTTCTTAACCTAGATGTCTATGGTCCCTCGATCCGCATTAATCTTCATCTCTCAAATAATCATTTAACACTAAAATGATGCAAAGTTTGGTCATTCTATTACATCCATTCAGTTAAGAAACCATAGCAATAAATAAGACAACATATTCATAACCTAATCATGCATATTCAACTAAATAGCTACATTAATTCTCAAGAAAAGAGATCAGCCCATCAAAGATATCACCATTTGCATCATCATTAAACATTTTAATCGTATGTTACTATCAACAAAAGTATTAAAGTAATAATAAAACAGTGAATACCGAATGTATTAGGACCTGTTTCTGGAACCTAACTCTTGCTCTAATACCAAACAATGTTGGGCACCAATTCCGAAACTCAAATCTTAAAACCATGAAACATTAGCTTATTCCCATGAAATCCATCAGAGTTTCAGTAATCACTAGGGCCCATTACATAACAAAACTTATTCCAATGTCGTCTCCTTAACCATTATCGGTTCAACTTCATGCTCTGATACCATAACTATTGTGGTCTTATTTGTGGAAACCAAACCCGTGGAATCATGTTACTGAGAAAAATTTTCCTATAGGGTTATTTCCATGAACCCTTATTAGGCATCATCCCATAAAGGTGGCATGCCCATGACAATCAAACATCAAAACAAACTTATTACTTCAACTCAACCATATTCTGAGGAAGTCAATATGGATATCCACAACCAAACTACTTCAATCTATCATTTCATTCTAAAGCAACAGAGTTCGAAAAACTTTATTTACATATCAAAAGCCACACCATTGGCTTATTACAAAAATACAAAAATAGCAAATTTGAAGAAATTTCCTTAGGCTCTTGATCACTTGATCTCTTAGCTATCACCTAAAGATGGAACAAAAAGGGGGTGAGCTTGACAACTCGTGGGGAATAGTTTACAACGGAAAAATAAACAAAACCTTTGAAACCATTTTTCTTGTCATAGAAATTTTTCATTAAGTTCATAAAGCACTTGTTTCTAAAAATTCCCATCATGTAGTCAAAATCTCAAACTACAAAACATGAATGCATCAAACTTGTTCACATAACATTAACATATAAGCACATCAGAATGGTTTGGGTAGATCCATAGACATGATGCTCTATACATTTCAACATGATGGTCCTGTGTAGTCGTAAACTTGAGAGAGTCCATAAAGGAGCTCCGTGCTATAGTGGGCAAGTGGGAGAAGCCTTTAACTTGGTCAACGTACACGTGACGATTCTTGAGGGACTACCACAAACCTATATAACACATATTTCATAACTTGTTACCCAAAATGGCACTTTTTTGAAAACTTGCTTTTCATATAGTTGATATATTTTGAAAACCATTCTCGAAAATATGATTTCATAAACATGTATCTTTTCAAAGAGAAATCCTTTTCAGAGTCTTTTCATCAATCATCAATACAATTAATGTAGCAAACATATAACAATTTCATAATTCACTCAAGAAGCAATAAATGCAACACTTATGATGCAATTGAAATCATTAAACTTTCTTGATTTAAAGAAAAACATTTAGTGGCTTATTTACTCTATTATAAACATGTAACCCACCTTGATTTCCTTGCTTATGGACTTGCTAAAAAATGCCTCTTCTCTTGTTCCTCTTGCCTCTTTGATCCCTTTGTACAATAACAAAAATCTCACTCAATAGAGTTTTCAATTGAAAATCCCTCAAGCACAATCACTAAAATTGGTTCTAGAATACTTAAACCCAAGCATTTCCTAAACTCCATGAACTAAAATCCTTCCAAAAATCTAAAAGTTTTAAAATGATCTTACCTTCATTCTTCACCAAATGAA
>JANPWT010000007.1:7898709-7909577 GCA_024678245.1 Erythroxylum densum
TCAAAGCTCAATTAACCTCTAACTAGGTTAATTTCTCAGTCAAAGTTTCAGTCATAATTAAAAGTCAAAAGTCAACCTTATCACACATAAACTTTGACTGATCATAACTTTCACTCCCGATATCGAAAAATTGCAAACCTTATGGCTACAGAAAGCTCTTAACATAATCTACAAGTTTCATGTAGATCATTTTATCAAATTATGCCTAAATCAAAACTCAACTATTAATGGCCAAAAAAGTCAAACTTTTCATATTTTCACACTTTTTCTTTTTAGTTCTTGCCAATTAACTTTATTTCAATCAACTCATCCACTTTTGCATATTTTTTATTTTCACTCAAAAATCGGGGTCCAACAATACCAACTTGACATTCATAATGCCTTCTTGTAGGGTGACTTAGATGAAGAGATATACATGAAACCTCCACCAGGAATCCTCCAACCAAGCAATACGCGCATGTGTAAAGTGAAAAAAATCCCTTTATGGGTTGAAACAGGCACCGCACTTATGGTTTTCTAAACTATTGAGTACACTTTTAGCCTTTGGGTTTAAACAGTCAAAATCCGACTACTCCCCCTTTACCATTAAATTACTTGTTTCATTCATTGCTATTTTAGTTTATGTCAACAATATAATTATCGACAGGAATAATCCTGAACTAATCCAAAAATTTATGATCTTCTTAAATGAAAAGTTTTTTATTAAGGATTTAAGAAGGCTCAAATACTTTCCTAGCTTAGAAGCAACTTGTTCATTCCAAGGGATTTTTCTATCCAACGGAAATAAACTTTGGATATTCTCAAGGAAAAAGGAATGATAGGGTGTAAACTCGCTCGCTCTCTTATTCAACAACAACACAAACTAGCATCAACAGTAGGTATGACGTTTCACAGCCCAAATCAACGTCAGAGGCTGGTAGGCAAACTACTTTATCTTATAATTATTACTAGGCCAAATATTACCTATGTGGTAAATCTGCTTAGTCAGTTTATGCAAATTTTGAGTGAGCTACATTTTGAAGCGGCTATGCATTTAGTCTTCTTTTTGAAACAAGCTCTTGGTTAACCCTAGCTGCCAAGCTCTTGTACCTATATATTTGCTCACTCGATGAAGTAGTTTGTACGCTTGCCCACTAATTTATTCTACTATTCTAAAGTAGAGGGTTATGTTTCCTTCAACAATTTTAGATGTGATTTTCAAGATTGTGTTGAGAAATTGAGAATCCCTTACATGAAAATTAAAGGAAATTTTTTTACATGGAGTAACAAACAGAGTGTATGATGGCATATTGGGAAGAAACTTACCAAGGAACTTAGAAAACAATCTCATTGTCAAACATCCCTCTTCTTCCTATTTTCTAAACCATAGCTGCCATACCATTTCTTTTAATCTGTCATCGTTTCCACCTACTAGAGTACCACAAGTCGTTGCTTATCATTTCCAACTATTGCAGCTTTAACCCAACGGTGGTGATCCCAAGAGATGCTAGAGACAAGCATCAAGCCTCACACAATGCCGAAGAAGTCACCAATTCCAACATTCTCCCTATGGCACCAATGGTATCTTCTTCTTCTTCTTGTCATCATCGCTACTACTACTCCACAGCATCACGCAACTCGCAACTTATTCCTTCTCCGACATCACCGTCGCTGCCCCTCACTGCCATGCTAGAAGTTGCTTGTCGCTATAGCATCGCACCTCCTCTAACCAGTCCACGCTAGTGAAAATAACTCCTCCCAGCACCGGCATGAGTTATAATACCTAAATGCAATTAACAAATGGTCGTCAGTCATAACTCAACCACCATAGGCATCCATAAACCTGATACAACCAAACATGATTAAGAAAGTAGCAATATCACAATTTTTACTGCTAGGATTTTCGAGTCTTGTTTTTGGTGCTTATTGTTGATTTCCAAGACTCATATTAATTTCATTTTTATGGGCTTCCAAAACCCAAATTGTGTAAAGGGATGTGTATTCCTTTGAAATGAATTATGGGATCTGTGAAGGGATTTGGGTTTCTAAAATTTGAAACTTTTCATATTACCTGTGGTTTAGGTTTTCAGCTTATGATTAAAGGACATCAATATGAACTTTTCATATTTTAATATGTTATGCAATTAAGATTTACAACTATTGCAATTTAAATTCCAAATTTAATACTAAGAACAATCGAACAAAAATTCAACTCATGGGGTAAAAGATGACTCTGATATCATTATTAGAAAATTGATGAAAGAGGTATGAAACTTTTTAATTAATTTCTTCATAGTCAAGATCCCTTTAGATTATATCACATTACTGATGCTTAAGCACAATAAAATATAAACGTAAGTCATACTTTAATCATTTTTCTTAAAGTTTCCCTTGAATTGATTTTTAAATTGATTCATCACAATTATCGTAACTACACACATTTCTGGCCTATAATAGTATTCACGCAAACTAGTTAAGAGAACTTTATAAGTGGAATAAAGAGGGGCACGTAAGGATTGCCGGCTCTTTAAAGCTTGTTCCAATTTATAATAGGACTTTGACTTTTTAATAATTTAGTTAAAATCTAATTTTTTTTAAATACACTTTAATTTGAATTATAACTAATTCTTATTAAATACCATTAATTACAATTTAATTTGAATTATTATTAATTCTTATTAAATACTAATTATGTACAAATGACATCTAACATATAATTTGGTCCTTATATATCAAATATCAATTTTTTAAACTTTATAATCAAATCTAACTTGATTAAGTTACCATTTATCTTATTAATCATTTTTTTGTGTGACCCATTAAGTTCCTAAATATATTATTAATATATATAAATCATAATCTTAACATATTTAAGATTAAATAATAAATTCCTTGTATTTTTTCTTTTATTCTCTAACTAAATATTTTATATTCATAAATCAAGATTAGCATCTAACAACACATCGTTACTATCCAAATATTAGGAATTTCAAAGTAGTTTTAACTAATCTTTATGCATGATTTTTTCATAATATTAAATCATTTCATTTAAAATGTTTTGATTAGATATAGTGCATAATATTATAGTCTACTTTATTTTAAGTCCAATAACATTAGTTATCCACTATTGGTAATTGATTATATCAATCACATTTAAAAACTATCATTAAAGTGTCATTCCACCATTTTCAAAGATTTTTTTAAAGCTATATTTGTTGAGAATAATGAAACATTCTCTCTAATCACTTTAGGTAATAAATTTTATATTGATTGTTCAATAACCTTCATATTTTATGTTATATACAACAACTATCAGTTGATCTATCATTGACAGAGATAGGTCGTAACTAGTATCAAAATATAACAATCTTTATATAAGACTCTTTGGAGATCTCAATTCAAAAGATCACTTATACAATTATCACTATATATATATATATAATATTCCAAATAGAATTCCCATAATGAATAAGTTCAATAAATTTATTCTCTAATATGTAGACATAAGTTTGTTTAAATATCTTTATATTTTAATCTATTACATTGACTACTTTTTTCATAAGTTAAAAAAATATGTGCTAATCTTTCGGATCTATTAATATCTAGTTTTAGTAGAAAAATGATTAGGAATAATTTATAGAAAATACGTAAATGTAATATGAATCTCATAATTATGATCTCATCACAATTTCATTTACTATATACATTTATCCAATAAACTTTATATCATACATCAATTAATTAATCGAATATACATAAGATAAAAAATTTCTTTTAATAATTATGTCATAAAACCAAAATGAACCACTTGTAAGGTATAAATGAACAATCTAGTCATGCATTAGTGTCAAGTGGATCAATGTCGTTTCCTATTAAAATATTTAAGATTTCTTTATAGTAAATTAATGATGAAATTATATAAAAATTTCATATAGGGTCTCTTTCAAAAATATTGTTTATCGTGACTATCATGGATTATTATATTGACAATTACTAAAAATACATGTATAGAATATTAATTTTTAGTTTTTATAACTAACCTAAAATTAATTTTAAAAATAATTTAATATATATATATTCTTTAACTTCATAACCACATAAATTTCGATGCACTTAATATATAAAATTAATAAATTTTATTGTTAATATTAATTAGAGAGTGCCCAGCTATCTTTTCTATTATATGTCTTATATGTATTTAAATTTTACCTAAATTTATTTTAAATATATAATATTAATTTTATCAACTTTGTTTTTTATTATATTAGTTATAGATTTGGATTATGTTTATAATTATGAGTATATGTTTTCTTTTGAAGTTTAACTTCTAAAAAACAGTAATCTTTAAAATGAATTCATTTTAGTATAATAACTTTATTTTGATTAAAATCATTTATTTAATCATAAATTTAACATAATTTTCTAGTTAATAAATAAATTTTCAATTCATTTTAGATTCATAAGTTTTTGGAATCACTATAGTAACATTTTTGATGTAAATATATGTAATTCAATTTTTACTTATTATTGTTTTATTTCATTAAAGACTTATCAAAATGTGGCTTTTGGTGTTAGTCCTCAGATGACACATGAGAGAGAAGGTGAATTATATGTATTTATTTTTTGTCGTATTTAAAAATTAATGAACGAATTATCTATTCTAATAAATGATTATGAAAAATTCATATACAATAATCTTAAACCAATCATAATAATAATTAAAGAGAATAGGTAAGAAGAAATGAAAATCAATTTATAATGGTTTGATCAAACAATCCTCAGCCTACGTCTACTTACTAAGTTTTTCATAGAAATTTATTATCTTCTTCTTTCAACCATCTATACAACGTCTTCTTTGTCATGGGTAAAGAGGTGCCCTTACAATAATCTTGTTTTGCCACGAGCAAAGACTAAAATAACATACCACTCTTATAGAGCATATGCCCGACATACCAGAGGATATTTGAGAACATACCCTATGGGAATGACACATTAGGACAATCACATTAACACATTTTAAGGCATCACACATATCATAAGAAAACCAATATTCAATTTGGCCCATTTCATTTACAAGCATATCCAATCATAAATGTCATTACATTTCAAAACTCACATGCACATTTTACAATAGTTGAGAAATGTTATTCTTCATGCATAATCAGTATAAACATCTACAGGTACAACTGATCTCGATCATTAACTCATGTCCAAGTGTAGTAGCTATACTCCAACTAGACTAGCTAGATCTCTTCTGAACCTGAAGAGCAACGTTACAATTTTGATGAGTTTGTGAAACTCAATGAATGAACCATCATCGATGTGCTCACCTAAGTTAAATCATAGAAACAAACTATATCACATCGTATCACACTTCAACAACTCTAATATGTAATTCAATATTTCATACCACATCATATTCACCATCGATTCAACAGATTTTCAGACAATTCAATAATTCATCTCAATTAAATAAGGCATTTCAATTTGATCATTTGATACATATAGGGATGTATATTCAAATGCACATATGGTTTCCATTTCCTTTTCATTTTGTCGTATTTCAACAAGTACTATATACCAACATTGCATATAACTATTTCAGAATAATTTAATAATTCATCACAATCATTCATATGATACATGTATAATTGTATATGCAAAAGCACACATGACTCCATTTTCATTTTACTTTGTTGTGACTAAGTGCCTATTTGTTTTCCTGTATCCGTCATAGATATCAGGCTTATTTTATTTACTGTCTCGTATTCGTTGTGGATATCGAACTTATTATTAACTGAACCTGTGGCTTTTTGTGCACAATTCCTAAGCTTAAAGCTCTTTTTCACGTTAGTCACTCCAGTCATAACTCCTTTATCTAATCATGCATATTAATGTAATGAAATGCATCAATTCACATAATATGATATCAATACTTTTCACTCAATGTGTTCATGTTATTTATCACATTTTTCAGACTTGAGTCTGGCATTCAACATTAACTTGAGTACACATACAATTTGAAAACATTTCCACATACAGTCCCAAGTATCAAACTCCTTGAACCAACAATGTTCGGAGTTTTAGCAATCATATAAGTAACTATTTAATAACTAAAAGTTAACCCAAAACAATTCAATCATAGTGAGAAACATCTAGGTTAACTCACGGTATGCTCCAGATAAGTTATTTCCTTGATGATCTGGCAATGTTTGGATATTTGCAATCACCATTCGTGTTTATTGTCATACATACACACATAGTTCATAAATCACTAACTTGGTTAATCATATGATTATTCAATCATTCACATATATTTATGTCATGTTTCAATGCATGCTCAATTGACTTTTTGAGTATATATTCATATACAAAGATCTTGACCATTCAAATATTATAGCTTGTATATTACCACTTTGTATTCAGGTTTATACCTTGATTAAGTTTGATTACTCTAAAATTCATCAATCTCATTCATACTTTCCTCATGTTCATCAATGCTCATTGATTCATGCCTAATACACATTACTCATATCATTAAGTTCATGTTTACATTCATAAAAACACCTTTATTCCTTTAAAAACTTATAAAGTCTAGACAATCCAGTCATTAAGTTATGACATCAATTAATAATCTAAACTTATAAAGCTTTTAACCAATTAATCAAGCAAAAATCTAAATTCATTTCAAGCCCCAATCAAATCCAAATGCACCAAAGTAAAGTGACTTATCCTTATATGGTTCAACAATTACACAAAACAAAAATTTTTCATTTCAAAGTATTGACCACGATCGTGGGGGATCTTCCTATAATCGTGGGATGAGTGCCCAATGTGCATTATCCAATTTCCCTCAGTTCTCTACGAATTTCATCTACTTAGGATTATCATTAACACTTCAAATTTTCCAAAATTTATACTCTCAAAAGCTACTTCAATTTAGGTTAAAATAGCTTCCATATTGGTTACATAAATCTCACAAAACTCTACTCATTTGTTTCGTCACCATTCATTTTAGAACATCATACATTTAGTTCTAACTTTTCCAAATTCAAGACCACTTCAATAACACCATCTTTAGCATGAATTTACCTTCATTTATACTTCAAACCTCAACCTAATTCATCCATATAATAGCCTATAACCTACTGTTTTAACGCATCAAAAACAAAACAGAAAATACCATTCATGCATCATTTTTCCAACACTTATGTAACACCAATATCACAATCAATACATCCCCAATTTAGTCATCATTAACTTTTATTAACATATATCACAAAAGATCAGTATTTTACTTACTTGATCAGCTCAATTGCCTCCTCAATTATCAAGCTAACCAAGCCTTCCATGCATGTAAGGCCATCTCAAGTACAAGGTGATAATGGATAGAACTTAGGCAAAAGTTGGAAGTTGAGGAAGAAGGGAGTTCTTGGTGGTGAGAGGGAGGAGAAGAAGAAAGAAGATAGCAAATGCAGAGATGAAACAATCTTCTGCAATAGTTGAATTCATTATATGCAAAGTGTCATTATAGAATCATTATTCTATAATGACACTTGTCATATAATGAATTCAACTGTTGCAGAAGATTGTTTCATCTCTGCATTTGATGTGCATGCAAGCCACCTGTTCTCTTTATACACTGACAAATGTCACTCAACTGTTCTGTCGTTTGTCACTCAATTCTACTATCATGTGTCACTTATTTTATAGGCCTAGTCATCCTAAATTTTCATGTGTCAACTTATCTTGCCACTTGACATTTTTCCTAAGCTAAATGTACATATTAACTCATTAATCTCTCAATTGTAACAATTAATTCCAAATTACTTATTGTAATCCATCAATTCTTGTTATTGATAAGCCAAAGTACAAGAAATTGGAAATGCACATTCATTTTAGTTTTATACCTCAGAATATGTCAGTTGAGTGTAATTTGTCTAAATCACAATTCATATGTATATGTTATTATCATGCATATGATCGAAATCATAAAATCATGTTGTAAATGTACCAAATTCATTCTATATGATGCAACTTATGAGACTCAATAATGTAACGCTTTAATCCCTCAATAATTCAAGAGATGGGATATTACAATTAATCCTTTACAAAAAAAATTTAAGGTCAAGGGAAATCATCACAGTCTGTATCTAAAAATATTTCTCACTTGCATCAATTTCACAACTAAAAAACTCAAAACATCCCTTTCTTACTCACGCCAATGAACAAAGAATCAATATATATTAAACAATGGACTTAAGTTCAATTATCCTAAAGTAATTAAAATTAAAAATAAAATTAGCTATTACAATAACTAATAATAGTAGTATTGGTCGATTACACTATTACACTAGTCAACCAATATGTCATACTACTATACCATTTTAGCGACCCATGTGGTTGAAAACTTTGAATACATCATTTTTCTTTCTTTCTGGGATACTAGTCAACTAGTATGACATACTAGTCAACCAATGTATATTGATTATGCTTAAAAACACCCTGAAATGAACACATGCATTTCACACATAATCCAAACCTTTTAAAAAGGCTTTAAAAGTATTTTGGTGTATGAAAATAGTTTTCTTTAAACCCTTCCCAATATTTCCTCTTAAGTATTACAAAATATATATAATATCTCCTTCATGTAATAATCATACAATAACTAAGCCTCTAATTCATTAAAATAATAGTTAGATAAAGCTTTTAAAAGAATCGTAATGACTTGTTAAATCTTAATATGCTTAATTTTTCTTGCTATTGGTTCTTCACTTGAACTTCCCACAAACTCTTATATATATGTATGTATATATATATATATTAACAATCTTACTACGATAGTTTCTAATCCTTAACAAATATTTTTAATATAAAATTAACAACTATTTCAACCAATCTTATATGTGATAAGTGCTTTAATAGGATAATTACAAACTAATTAAATAGATCTAAAGATAGATGAGTTGTTTTAATTAACCTACGATTCGAGCTAATATTAAAATATGATCTTTACACATCTATTTATTTATGAACTGCAGTGAAGAAAATGAATATATAAATATTTTCGGTTATTATATCAAAATCGAGGGTGTTTAGATCTAAAGGTTAACAAATTTTTAATTTACTAAATTACATGGTGCATTTAACTAATACTAATCCTAATTTTTTATTTTTAAGTAAAGCTCTTGCTACTTGTTGATTTTTAGAAAGATAATTTATGAAATAATTATTAGAAACCCAAATACTATTCATATAATATGATGTTATACTTCATCTTCAAAAAAATTAGAGAACTGATGACAACATGATGACTAAAAGTACCTGTGGCACGAACTACTTCTAATGTGAATACATTTTCAACATGGGCTTCATCATATCACACAGGATATGAAGCCTTCTTGTCAAACTAAAACTCCCAATCAGAGAACTGAACAAGTCCAAGCAGGTACTCGTGCACTTGGAAAATCCACCTACCCTTTAATAATAAAATAAACTCTAGAGAGCATGCCACATGGCTTCTCGACATCCTAACAAAAAGCAAAACGTCATGCATATGTAATTTAGGAATCATCTTATATCTATTAACTCTTTAAAATATTACGAGTCGTAGACTTGTCAACCTAGGTTGTTGTCAAAAGTCTGCCATGGTTAGTAGAGCATATAGTCCCAAAAGAAAAAGATGTCAAGTTTGGTAACATATGGTCAAAGGCGTACAATGTTAGATTCCCTACCTAAAGACTCAAAAGGTTGGTAGTCATTAGTCAACCACATTGAAAATTGTTATCCTTAATAAATTATTATTGTCATCTTTGATGGTCGCATGGGAAAGAGTATGGCATTGAACTAAAGCACTCTTTCATTGAACTAAAGCATGCAAATGTCAAAGATCTATGTATTTATATATCAATGACACGAAGTTGGGGCGGCTCACCTAAATCCTACGACTACAAATCATTTCTTGTCATCAAGTTGTCTCGGACACGCACGTAAAAAATGTCACCTCATTCCACTTGCTATTTTGTAATGACTGAAAATAGATTTTTGAAAAGGACGAATAACCTAATCTCATAGTAACCATGTCCTACTAATAACAGAAGTAATAGTTACAAAATTAATTATGTAATATTATAATATAACATGTATATGAATAACTCGTATAGAATTTTAAAACAAAGAACTTATATCTCTATTAAATTTCCTAACCTATTTTTTTATGTTTATTAGTATATGGTATCTCCCCTTCCTTTCTCTCTCTGTATCTAAGGTATGAAACATGACCACATTAGCAAATCAATAATGATGGTAAAAAAGAAGAGATTTTGAGTTGTTGATGATGGAGGAAGATAAACTCTGTTTTGTCAATAATAGACAATCTTGACTTCTTCATCATTCCATCTTAGTTGAGTACCATTTTGACACCATAGAAAACCTGGCAACTTAACTAAATTAGCCCACCTAAGCTCTACTTCATTAAAAATAGGCAATCAAATTGTGTATAGTTTATTTTGAAATGTCTTCTTATGATTTTTAACATATGTTGGTATATATTATATTATCTAGTAGTATAGTTTATGTAATGCATACTGGCCCTCAAGGGGTGTGGCTCGATGGTTGAGAGCGAGACTTGACTTTAGTTAGGTCCCAGGTTCGATTCTATGCTAGCCCCTATTGTAAGAGCCTGGGGCAGCCGAAGTTTTACCTGTAGACAGGGTCGTTCCTATCGTTTTATAGGCCCGGGGCGAAATAAAAAAATGACTCTAATAAATTAAACGAAATAAAAAAAAAGACCTTAATAAATCGGCAGTATACTTAAGTTTACATATTTGTATGAAACGTAAATGACTCAATTTATAAGTGTACATATTGAACCAAATATTAAATGATCA
>JANPWT010000007.1:7948181-7958569 GCA_024678245.1 Erythroxylum densum
TGCATGAACAGTACTAAATATTCCCTATTAGTCTCATCCTATGCCAATTTTTACTATTTTACCCTTCCAGGAGGGGGGTGGGATGTTACATACAGGGCCATGGTCGTACCATGGCTTGCATTAGACAGATGGACAAACACTCAAAAATTCAAGTTTTGAGGAAATATTTTGGCCTTACCCTAGAAAAACCCTAAGGTTACTTAGAACATAAAGGATATTTAAAGAACAAGACAAAGAGGCAAAAAAAAGCTTTTGACATTAGCCACCTTGAAGAAACCTTAGAGAGAACTCATCGAGAGATTGAGAAAGAGAAGAAGGAAGAGAGAAGTAGAGAAGAAGTTGAGTCAACGTACTTCTTGGATTAGGAGGTTTCCCGATGTTACTGCCATCTGTGTGTTGTGGTGTATAAGGTGGAGTCCATTGGGACAATATTCCATTATCCCTGATATGATCCAAAAACTCTTGGCTTAAGTTTTTACTACCTCGATCCGATCAAAATGATTTAATGCTTCTCCCAAATTGTTTCTCAACTTCATTTTTGAATTCTTTGAACCTTTGAAAGGCTTTAGACTTGTATCTCATAAAATACACATACCCATATCAAGAATGATCATCGATAAAGGTAATGAAGTATATGAAACCACTTTTGGCATTTATGGACATCAGACCACATACATCAGTATGTATTAGGTCTAAAAGTCCACTAGTTCATTCACCCTTTCCCTTAAAGGGTAACTTAGTCATCTTGCCTAATAAGTAATATTCATATGTGTCATATGATTCATAATCAAATGACCAAAAACTACCAAACTTGTGTAGTTTAGACATGTGTCTCTCAATTATATAGCCAAGGCGATAATGCCATAAGTAAGATGATTTCACATTATCTCATTTTATTCTTTTGTTATTATTAATATTTAGAACTGAATTAGATATATCCAATATGTATATACCATTGCATAATGTACCAAAAGCATATAACATTCCATTTAAATAAATTGAACAACCATTGTTACTGAAATTTAACTGGAATCCAACTTGATTAAAACTAGAAACAGACATTACATTTTTAGTCAAAGCAAGCACATAAAAACAATTGTCCAATTTTAGTATAAGCCCATTAGGAAGCATCAATACATATGTGCCTACAGCTAATGCAGCACATATTACTCTATTGCCCACTCGCATGTCTGACTCTCCTTTATTGAGTTGTCTACTATTCCTGAGGTCCTTCATGTCAGTACAAATGTGTGACCCACAATTGGTATCTAATACCTATATGTTGTTATCAAAAATAGTATGAATATCAATAACATAAATACTTGAAATAGATGGGGCATCAAATGCCTTCTTCTATTTCAAGGACTCTAGATAGGCCTTGTAGTTTCTCTTCTAGTGGCCATCCTTGCCACAGTGGAAGAAAGTTTCCTTCGAGACAGTCTTTTTTGCTTTCTTGACACCTCCCTTAGGCCCTACAAACTTCTTCTTCTTTTGGCTCATTTTTTTAGAGCCAAAAGAGTCCAACCGTATCACAACCTTGTCTTTGTAGATAGATGGCTCAACTACCTTGAACATGTTGACCAACTCAAGAATTGTATTAGATATATTGTTCATATGATAGTTAAGTACAAATTGCAAGTAACTATCGATTGAACCAGTCAGAATTAAGTCAATATTTAATTCATGATCCAAAAGAAAACCCAAAGAGGCCAATCGCTCTATGTAGCTATTCGTCTTCAGTGCATATCGTACTGGAGATGTCCCCTCAACCATTTTAGGGCTGAAGAGCAATCGTGAAGTCTCGGACCGTGCTTGCTCATTAAAGAGCTCCGTAAGATGATAGACTATAGTATGAGCATCTATAGCCTCGTGCTACTTTTGCAGCTTCGGTGACATAATGGCTAGCATAATACAACTAGCCATCTCGCTATCATTGAGATGCTTCTTATATGCCCTCCAGTCATGATCAGAAGCATCAATAGTAGGGGGATCGGGATGTGGCTCTTCTAAGACATAACCAAGCTTCTCAGACTTGAGAAATATTCTCAAGTTCCTGAGCTAGTCAAGGAAGTATGGTCTAGTCAACTTATTAGCTTCCATTAATGATATTAGATTCACACTATTACTCATGGTGTTGACTTAGGTAATTACAATACCCTACTCTTGCAAGACACGTATCCGACATTCTAAGTGATGTCCGAGAGCTTATCTCGCGAGGGTGGCTTGCTAGCAAAATCAGTCAGTAAAATCTCATTACAATTTTTTTAATCATTTTAAAACAATGCACGTATATGCAGAAATCAATAATCAACTTGAGCCCCTTCATTTGTTTTGTAACGTCAAAATCACATTTATTAGTATTATACTCAAGATCAATCTCATTTATAAACCTTTCCACCTTGGAAAGTTATTACATACAGAAATATTCAAATACACATTGCATAATAATTGTAGAAGACTCAATTCGATACAAAAATAAAAAATACAAATGCAAATGCAAACTGATCCCGACCTCCATCTCTTACTTGAATGTAGTGCGTATACTCCTGTTTGCCTAACAAGGTAACTCTTTTTAGCTTGAAAAAATATTGCAAAGTTTTGGTGAGGTTTTGCAAACTCAGTGAGTAATCATCCTCGATGGCTCACTCAATCACATAATACATACAGTTCATCAATTTATCATATTGAGTCACATAAATTGCACGTTCACCTAAGCATAAATCACATTCAGAAAGCATTCAAACTATTAAAACATACATATCATTTTATATGCAATGCACATGAGACTCACTTTCAATTATTATTGTTGTGATCGAGGGACTATAACTATCCCATATTCAATGTAGATACCGAGCTTATTAATAACTATCCCGTATCGCCAAGGCTCATTTTATATAGTGAGCCTTTAGCTCTTAATCAATTTCTGAGCTTTAAGCTCTTTTTCACTTTTTAAGCTTTAAGCACTTTTTTAGTGGCTACTCCAATCACAACAACCTTTATGTTTCATATTTTCATATTATTAATCAATCACTTGATCAACCAGTCACTTTCACATATTATTAGACCTTAGTCTGGCATTCAACATTTAAGTTGAGAATCACTTTTTCATTTATATGCATATTCACGGTTTCCTTTGAAACTAGGTCTGACATTTAACAATCAAGTCATGTATCACATATTTCATCAAATTCACATACAAGGAGCACTTCAACGTTCTTACATTTATGAAACTTCTTAGATATTCAATTTTCGAAATCAGAATAATCACATTCACATTGCAAAATCATTTAATACATATTATAAACAAAACAATAAGTAAATAAGACCATCTAGGTCGACTCCCAATATGCTCCAGATTAGTAATAGCTTCCATGATCTGGCAATGTCTGGATGCGGACGTTCTATCCTGTGTATCAACATCATACAGTACACATTTACACATGTTATTAATTGCACAAGCATATGAACACTCAATCACACACATATGTATAGGTGTTGTGTATAATGCATGCTCAATGACAATCCTGGGTAATATTATCTAAATTCACATCTTACACTCATCCTCATTTCATAATTCATATATGTCTAATTGAACTTAGGTTTACACTTCATTTGTACATGATCATTCTAAGTTCACCATTCAATCTTTACCCTTTATAAGTGTCTAGCTTATTCTTAAGCTTATACCTCAAGACCATTTTGTTCTTCTAATGTCATAATCCAATTTATTGTCATTTCTTTTCTAACATTATATGCTCTTATAATAATCAATTCCCATTCACATTTACTTAATACATATTACTCAACTCCTTTGGATCATAACTCCTATCATATGAACATCTTCATTCACTTTACACTCATGCCTTTGATACTTTGATATCTTCCGTTCATTTACTAAGTTATAACCCTAATTATCACTTGAAACATATCACACATTAGTCACTTAATCAAGGCATCATTCTAGGTTCATTCCAAATCCCATTTAAGCTTTAATTAAGACCAATTGACCCATGAATGTCCATTAGGCGGACATCCATATTCGTTAAATGGATCTTTAAGGGTCTCTTAAATAAACTTGAATTTTTGACCCCCTAGACATCAAAATCTCTTCTCCAATCTTCATAGAATTTTAGAAATCGAAGTCCTCTTTAAAAGCATACCTAAATGACCTTAATTCAAGTTCTACGTAAAAAGTTATGCCTCTTACCCTAAAGTATATCCAAGTGTATTCACATTTTCCATATTCTAACTCTTTACTTACTACATTCACTACCTTAAGCTTTTCTATCATTTTTAATTCAATTTCTCCTCATTTTCCCATCATTCTAAATCCATTTCAACTCAATATCATCTATAAACAAATCATAGTCCATGATTGGTCATAAACACTAATAACAAATCATACACATCTATACCCATTCATCATCAACTTCCTATGCATATTCAACTTCATTTTCACTTTCATTTCACTTCTAACTATCACCTTAATTCTTCCCATTTCAAGATACCACATTACTCCCTTTCTTTATCTCTAGACTCATTTTATTTCATCTCAAAAGCACCCAAAGAGATTGACATTAATTCATTAAGAAAATAGATCAAAAACCCAATTATATATCCAATTTTTCTGCACTTTTTCCTACACCCAGTACTCAACTTCATGTCAAAATTCGAAAATCTTAAAGAAAGAATTTGTAGTTGATGTCTTCATGAAAAATGTATCCATATGTCTCTGATTTAATCAAATAAAAAATCACCTCATTTGGATATCTGCAGAATAAGTTATGGCTAAATTATAAATACATAATCAATGGAAAATGTTACAACTAGCATTTTTCCAACACCCTTTGAACACCATTTACTCAATCTAATCCAATGTTATTCATTTCATAATCTTTCACCCATGAAAACAAAAAAGCAAGAAATTAATCTATCCACATTTCTCATCCACGTTTTTAGCATGTACCATTCTCATTTTATGAACATCTAACTCTTAACTATCATCAAAACATGTTCCATTCATTAATTCAAGAAGAGTGATGCTTATACTTACTTGTTTAGCTTTAATGTCTTCAAACTCTTGAAGATCTTTCTTAACCCTAGATTTCTTCTCTCACACGTGCATCATCATTCAAGGGTGGTAGGGTTAGGTCTTTAGTAAGAAATGAAGAAAATAGCATGACTAGTGTTGGAAGAAAGCAAGGTTCAACTTTGAGCTTGGAAAAGAAAGTGTTGTAGATGGAGAGAAGAATGAAGAACATGAAGAACATGAAGACAAGAGAAACTAAAAAAATTGGAAAGTGATAGAGCAAAATATGGTCATTCACTTAATGAATTACATGACTTAAAACAAGTGGTGTGGCAAGTGACAACATTTCACTCTCTTAAGGTCTCTTTTTGGTCTTTTATTAACTAGTCCATTTGTATCTAATTTTTACTTTAATTGTCTCCCAATTTTCAATGACATATGTCATTAAATCCCAAAGTTATTTATAAAAATTTCTATTGCCATTTGACTCTTATTTCTACTACTATTCATCAATTGTTTTGCCAATTGACATTTTTCCTAGTCTATAAATACCCTTAATTTCAAAAAATTCTCAAATTTTAACCAAAAATTATGAATCAATAGATATAATCTCCAAATCAATTTTTATTACATACAATTCACAATTTCAAATATAATCACATTTACAAATCAATTAGACTTGAAAAATGTCAATGAATGCATGTACAGTCACTTTAATGTGCGAAACAATCAAATTCACATATGTGTGTGTTGACATTATGTATAAGCATGAAATGCATTTTTTAATCTCTCATTGTTATTTTCTCAATTACAGAAATCTAGGATTCTAACCCTTAGTATAGAAACGGGATGTTACAGTAATAGAAACCTATCATTAAATAGAGAAAAATTTGAATGTACCTAAATGCATGTCTATAAGGACTTTAATAACTCACATTATAGCTCCCACGATTTTCACAAATTCGTAACCCTCAATATAAATCTGAGAGAACTCGTAGAGAATCTCTCCTAGTGGGTCGATATCCAATATCTCTAAGAATGACCTTGGATTTGGCCAAGAAGCCACCTTAGTTTAACCAGTAGGTATCGATCATACCAATTGCATCTCCAATGCAACTAAAAAATCTAATGCTATCAATTATTGATGTGTGCACACTCATTGAGCTATCAACTCTTGACACGTGAACATATAATGTACACAACCCAACTTCACCTCTATCTATGTTGATCTTGGAATTTTCCAACAAACCAACACTTCTAGCTAAAACCAACCCATTAATATGGAAATCCTACTTCCATGGTTTGAACATATCCATCTAGAGCAAGCTTGGGTTTGCGCAACAACCCTAACTTTGAAAGGACTCTGGTTCTCGTCATATTAAAGGAAGCGTTAGTTTTAATATTCTAAGTGAGAGGTTTGACTAAGGTCTCATCTAACTTAGATGGTGTTATACACACACACACACACACACACACACACACACACACACACACACACACACACACACACACATAGTTACTATAACCATATGGCATGATATAGACTACCCAATCAAATTAGACCTAAGCCCATAACCATCCATCATGCATGCCCACACATTCTCTTAACCATGCATTCTCAAATGCACATATGTAAACACATCATTTTGGTTATAACATCTTATGGATCCTAATATGAAAGCCCAATCCAACACATGGATTTACTATCTTTCTTTTACTAATCTGGCTAAAATTACTATTGTATGTTATTTCTATTGGAATTAATATTAATCTAATTAACATGAATTCCTAATTACAGAAATCAGTTCATAATTAATTTACCTTAAAATAATTATTTGATGTCCAAAATTAAACAACTTCAATTTTGTCATACATGCCAATTTTTCTAGTCTTACTAGAAAACATGTTGCTCTACTAAAATTAATTCAAAATTAATATCTATAATTTTCCAAAATTTTTAGAACATCAAATCATCATTCCAAGCATCTCTAGGTCATTCCATAATGATTAAAATAATTTAGGAATCACCCAAAAATTATCATCATCACTGAAACACCGATAACACACCAAAAGTGACAAATATGACTTCTAAAATTTTCTAGAAATCAAAATTTGACCAAAATCATTTAGGCATGCATCAAATATAAAATTATCACATTTTCATCACATAAAAATATTTTTAATTCTAGAACTGAAATATAAACATACAAAAACATTTTTAATAATTCTACAAAAATTACAAAGGCATAAAAACATACCAAATATGTTATAATAATTTTTTCAGAATCAAATTCCACTAAAACCATGTGTAACCTTATCAGTTTAGCCAATAGACATCACATGCCTGGTAGAAAGACGCATTTCATGCATGTTCTTGTAAAGTCAAAATTAAATATTTTAATCACATTAAAAATATTTTCAATCACACTGAATCAATCACATGCATCTTATGAACATATTGGTGAAAGAAAATCATGAAAACTATTTTTCTATAATTAATTTCAAACAAAACATTACAGGACTCTAAGTTATCACACTCATGAAAATAGTTTTCATGTCATGTATTCTACATCTAACAACACATAAGATGACTATGATACCACTGTTAGGTTCTGATCATGCATCTCATACATAATACATATCAAATATACATAGTAAAAATAAAATAGAACCTCAAAAACCAGATCTACTTATGCATATAGATATAGAAAAACAAAAACATGAAATGTAAGATGTTTACATACCTTTCTATTGATCTCCTTCGTTCTTTAATCTTCTTTGCATTGGGTTTTCATAAACTACAACGATTAATGTAGACTGTCTCTAATGAATGTCTACATGAAGATAGAAAGATGAAACCTCACTAAGAGATGGCTAGAATTCTTTCTTTGTGCTAGTAAGGGCAAGAACTCTTAAGAGAATTAAAGAGAAAAAGTGTGTATAAGAAAAATATCTTTTTTTTTCTTTTCTTGTGTCTTACATAAGATGCATAAAAATTATCTCAATTTTTTGCACCATTTAGCCTTCCATAATATTGGGACACGATTTTGGAACTGGACCCCAACCGGAAAAAAAAGGAAAACAGAACAGCAAGCGAATCAAAAGAACGGAATCGAAGGAACGGATTCAATGAAATTTTGGACACAAAGAAACAAAACGGATCAATCAACTGACTGTTCAAATTCTGACATTCGTGAACGCATACTTAAAAAAAAACGTGCGTTGGAAACCTTAGACTAAACTAATCCGAAACCGGTATAAATAATTTTTTTCTTTCTTTTTCATTCTTTATTCATACAAGGCACTTGGATTTCCCCTTTTGGAAATTCATCCTCAATTCAAACACAATTCATAAGATTCTTCTTAATCATGCATATCTCAATCTCATCTTTAAAAAGAAATCTTATACTTATTTTTCTTTTGCCATAAAAACAATCACAGAAATCCATATACCCAAAATCAAGCCATAAACAAAAGCACTTCAATATTTCAATTCCAGCAACACAATTCATCGGAGCTCCTGTCTGGAATCCCAACATAATCAAACACATACTTAACCAAAGCACTTCAATAATTCTCAAACATCAGTATCATTGGACCTCCCGTCCGGAACCCATATCACATTCAATCACATTAATCCATATCCAGGTCACATTCATATCTCAATTCAATACACAAATTCATAATTCATCATACACCATGAAATAAATGCTTACAAAATATTAATGGCATTCCAATCCATATACAAATCAATACCAAAATCCAAATTACTCAAAATACAAGATATGCAAAAATCGATCAAATGCCTTGACTTTCTTTCATTCGATCTCCTGCTCGAAACCTAGAGATGGGGATGAAAGGGGGTGAGCTTTATAGCTCGTGGATAACATGTTTATAAATTGAAATATAAGCAAAAATCTTTTTTTCGAAACTTTTGCCATTTTATAAAATTTTCACAGTAGAAAATTCATCAAATGCTTATTTCTCAAAATTTCTCAAATTTTTCAAATAATTCATGAGCAATTTCAAAACATGTATGCAACATACTTAGAACAAAACAAAGCACATAACACATCAGAAATAGTTTGGGTCGGTCCAGAAACAGAACGTACTGCACATTCCCGCATAGCGATCCTGTGTAGCCGTGAATAGAACGTACTACACCTTCCCGCATAGCGGTCCGGTGTAGCCGTGAACTTATGGGAGTCCGTAACGGAGCTCCAATGCCACTAGCGGGCAGGCGGGCGAAGCCTAGACAAGTGCACTTGACCCTCTTATGGGACCTAACTAAACCCACATAACAGACAAATCACACATGAAATCAAACTGCTCGGAGGCATCTTTCAAAACTTAGTTTTCATACACATATCATAATTCAAACATATTTCCATTCACATTGCACATTCATCATCCTAATTCACATGGCAATTTCACATTCATTCAAAAACAATGAAATCATCAATTATAGGCATTTCTCAAATTAATATGTTAATTATTCATATTAACATGCTAATTAAGTCTTCAAAATCATAAATTAAATCAAAGTCTCAAAATTCATTAAATCATGTTTTGCTTAGGATATTTTTTAAATCATCAAATTGAAGGAATTTGATAAAACTTCCTTCTAGAGAAATGTTCCTCATTGTCTCAATTTCATAACGCCACTAAAATCATTTAATTTGGTTCACTACTCCAAAAGTTATACTCCAAACATTTCGAAATATTCTCATGCTAAAATATTTTCCATCACTTTACTTCCATCCAAAAATTGATGATCTTAGAGACTGAATTAAAATTCACTTTCTTCAGAAATATTGTAGCCTTATCTCTTTAGTTTAATCCAAATTAAGCATCACCTCATTTGGATGACTAGAGTAAAAGTTATGGCCAAAATACTTTCCGCTCTTACTAATCCAAGACTGACACTAAACCCAACTTCAATTCAGAAATTGAAAATCCTATAGTCCAAATTAAAATTCAGTCCCTTTCGATAACTTGTAGCCCCATGTCTCTAGTGTATTTTGCAATAAAAATCAACTCAATTGAATCTCCACAAACCAAGAATTTACTAAAATACTGTACCGTATTCATAAAATTTCCCAACTCACTTTGATTCAATCAATCTCTTTCAATTAAATCTCAAAAATCCCCAAAATTTCCATGAAGAGGTAGAGGGATGTCTTAGGAATCCAACGTTTCAAAAATCAAGTCAATCGGATGTCGGACGAAAAAGTTATAAGCAAAAGAATGGCAAAGGGTCTGGTCACCCTAAACAGTATCACAACTTCTAAAATTTCTATCTTTCAACTCCAAGGTCCAAAAATGTCATACTTTATATCAATGAAAAGATCAAAATGCA
>JANPWT010000007.1:7979382-7989517 GCA_024678245.1 Erythroxylum densum
TTATAAATAAGAATTATAAATAAATATTAAAAATAAATTTATTATTATATTCAATATTAGTCTCGTTTTAAACGTCTCAATGAGATCTTTGTAATGATATATTTTGTGTAAAGTAATAAATAAGTTAAATTTAATTATTTAGTCAATTATGTAAATAAATCAATTTGTGAAAGGGATATAAAAGGAAAAGCATAAAAAGTACATGGGTTAAGTTGTCTTTTACCAAATTTGGTGCAATGAATAGTATCACACCAAATTTGGTGTGATACTATTCATTACACCAAATTTGGTGGTACTTTTGGTGTCTTGGTTGGAGTAGAAATTTTGCACCAAAATACCAAATTTGATGTTTTGGTGTGTTGGTTGGAGATGGCCTAAGGTTACTTGGAAATAAATATAATTTAATTTGAAAATTGGAAGGCGTCCGAAGAAACAACAAAGGTGAAGAAAGCAAAACAGTAAACGATTCAGAAGTCGGGAATTGATGCAGAAAAAAGTGGCCAATTCCAATTAAAAATGTAGTTTGATCCGTAAAGAGGCCTTGAATTCAAGTGTAACGTACTAGTGACCTTTGATTGTGGATTTGCCATAGGTTTTCAAGCTTATTCTTAATCCTTCTGAAGCTTCATCAACCGAGCTGTTGGAGCTGGCAGGGTTTTTCTCAAAAATCTCTGCTCTTTACCCCTCAATCATCGCCGAAATCCTTAGCGCTGGCAAAATTATTCTGGAAACTGCCTCTTTTTCACTCTAAATTTCCTTTACCATTCACTTTGGTCCGCCAAAATAACGCAAGGCCAAAGTTCATTTCAACAATCCCATTATCATGGGCAGAAGGTGACGACGAACAAGAACAATACCAAGAACGATCCAAAAATGTAAAAACAAACCTTGGGGGATTTGTTTCCCTCTCAGACCACCCAAACCCCGAAGTCTCCTGTTTTTATCAAAAGGGTTTCTCGCAAATCACCAAAGAAGTCACTGGGAAAGCCTTGCATGCCCTTTGCATCAAGGGTTTAATAAAGCTAAATGTGTTCTACATCAACACTTTAATTAGCATGTACTCGAAGTTTGACCAACCTTACCATGCTCTCTACGTGTTTGACAAAATGGATGAAAGAAATGAGGCTTCTTGGAGTAATATGATGTCTGGGCTTGTTCGTGTTGGTTTGTATCACGAGTCGGTTGGTTTGTTTAACCAAATGCGGGGATTTGGCATCAGTCCTACTGGCTTTGCGGTTGCTAGTTTGATTACTGCTTGTGAACGGTCAAAGTTTATGGTCTCTGAAGGGACTCAGGTTCATAATTTTATTGTTAAATCTGGTCTCTTGTGTGATGTGTTTGTGGGCACTTCACTTCTGCATTTTTATGGGAGTTATGGGTCAGTATACAATGCTAACAAAATCTTTGAGGAGATGCCTCACAAGAATGTTGTTTCGTGGACTGCATTAATGATTGCATGTTTACATCAAGGAGATCCAGGTGACGTAATGAGGATATTCAACCGTATGAAATGTGAAGGAGTCAGTTGCAACGCTAATACATTTGCAACTGTTTTTTGTTCTTGTGGGCTATTTGAGGTCGAATCAATGGGCCATCAAGCGCTTGCTCAAGTCCTTAAGTGTGGTTTGGAAACTAATGTTTCTGTCGCTAACTCTCTCATATCGATGTTTGGAAGTCTTGGTAGCTTGAGAGATGCTTGCTCTGTTTTTAATGGCATGAAAGAACGTGACACCATCTCATGGAACTCAATAATATCTGCACATGTACATGATGGTCATTTTGAAGAATCCCTCAGATGTTTTCATTTGATGCGTCATGTTCATAACGAAATAGATGGTACCACACTTTCAACTCTATTATCAGGTTCTGGAACTATTAGTAATCTAAAGTGGGGCAGAGGAATTCACTCTCTTGTTGTGAAACTTGGATATGATTTAGATATTTGTGTGTGCAATACTCTTATATGCATGTATTCTGATGCTGGAAAGTCTGAAGATGCAGAATCAGTATTCCAGTTTATGGGGGATAGGGATCTGATTTCATGGAATTCAATCATAGCCTGCTATGCTCAGGATGGAAGGTGCCTAGATGCCCTAAAAGTATTTTTCAAAATTTTTCATTCAAGAAAAAATCCAAACTTTGTGACTTTTACAAGTGCAATATCTGCTTGTTTAGGCCCTGAATTTGCTACCGAAGGAAAGAGTCTTCACGCATTTGTAATTCTTAAAGGCCTACATGACAATCTGATTGTTGGAAATACACTGATTACGATGTATGCAAAATGTGGGATGATGGTTGAAGCGCAAAAAGTATTTGAGTCAATGACAAAACAAAATGAAGTAACATGGAATGCACTGATTGGTGGTTATGCAGATAACAATGAACAGGAGGATGCAGTTAAAGCTTTTAAATTGATGAGAATAGAAGGTGTAACTGTTGACTACATCACACTTGCCCATGTAGTTGGTGCATGCAAGTGTCCGAATGCTCTGATGAAGCATGGGATGCCCCTTCATGCTTATGTAGTCCTGACAGGATTTGAATCAGACATGTATGTTCACAATTCACTTATCAAAATGTATGCTAACTGTGGCAGTCTTAATAATAGTAGATGCATCTTTAATGAGGTAACTAATAGGACTCCTATTACATGGAATGCAATTATAGCAGCCAATGCTCAGCATGGCCATGAAGAGGAGGCTTTGAAACTTCTCCTGGAGATGAGACATGGAGGAGTAGACTTGGACCAGTATAGCATATCTGAATGCCTTGGTGCTACAGCTAAGTTGGCAATATTGGAGGAAGGCCAGCAACTTCATAGCCTGGCAGTGAAGCTTGGTTTAGACTCTAACCATTTTGTTAGAAATGCCACAATGGACATGTATGGGAAATGCGGAGAAATAGATGATGTCTTGAGAATCATTCCCGATTCAATAGAAAGATCACGATTATCATGGAACATATTAATATCTTCTTATGCTAGACTTGGTTATTTTGAAAAGGCTAAAGAAACTTTTCAGGACATGCTAGAACTAGGAGTGAAACCAGACCATGTTACCTTTGTTTCTTTGCTTTCTGCATGTAGTCATGGTGGTTTAGTGGAGGAAGGTTTGGCATACTTTCATTCAATGATGAAGGAATTTGGTGTTCCCGCTGGAATAGAGCACTGTGTTTGCATTGTTGATCTTCTCGGGCGATCTGGAAGATTTCGAGAGGCTGAATCTTTTATCCAAAAAATGCCAGTTCCACCAACAGACTTTGTTTGGCGGAGTTTACTTGCTGCATGTAAAACCCACAAAAATCATGATCTTGGTAGAAAAGCTGCTGAAAATCTATTCAAAATTGACTCCTTAGATGATTCTGCTTATGTTCTTTACTCAAATGTATGTGCCACCACTGGGAGATGGGAAGATGTAGAGACTGTCAGGAGGCAAATGGAATCAAATAACATTAAAAAAAAACCTGCAAGCAGTTGGGTCAAGTTGAAGGATAATTTGAGTTCATTTGGAATAGGTGACCGATCCCACCCACAGACCAGTGAGATATACTCAAAGCTGGCAGAGCTGAAAAAGATGATTAAAGAGGCTGGTTATGTCCCTGATACAAGCTATGCTCTGCATGATACTGACGAAGAACAAAAAGAGCAAAACCTTTGGACCCATAGTGAGAGACTTGCCCTTGCATTTGGCTTGATCAATACTCCAGAAAGAGCAACCATAAAAGTTTTCAAGAATCTGCGTGTTTGTGGCGATTGTCATTCTGTTTACAAGTTAGTTTGTGGGATCCTTCAGCGTCAAATCATCTTAAGGGACCCTTATCGATTTCACCATTTTAGTGGTGGTAAGTGTTCTTGCAATGACTATTGGTGATAAAGCTATCTGTCTGGCTTATATCACAGGTATTACTCTCTCTCCCTCTCTGACACACCCACTCCACCACCCACACAACTTCTTTAACACACAGAGTTATTAAATAGTTGGACTTATGTTCCTTTTAATTACGTTTACGATTATTTGAATTCAAATTGGCCATAGAAAATTTGCATTGTGGTTTTCAGATCAAAACAGCTAGTAATGAATGGAATTCTTGGAACATTTTGTAATTTTTCAGATTCCAGGAAAGCACTATCGGCGATGTTTCTTTTGGAATCTAATGAATTTGTTTGTGCCTTTCATCTTTATGCATGTTTGAATGGTACAAGATCTGCCAATGGAGAAGAATAGAAGGGGAATAAGAGCTGCTGAAGAGAACGGGGGCCTCCAGGAGGGTGAGCTTGCAGTAGATGCCAGGTGAACAAGCGATACATGGAACAGAAGCACATGGTTTAGGTCAAACAAGTGAAAGGAGAGACTTTCGGTTTGAAATCTAACTTCGCTAGAAGTAAGGAATACAGATTGAGTTCAAGATCGTAAGTTGACTTGATATCATATGAAAGTAGAGGTAAAAGAGGGAGAAAAAGAATAGAATGTACACAAGAGGTTTATCATTGTTCGCTATTAATGCCATGTCTACAGAAACAAAAGTCATTAGGGCTACATTTTTGTTAGAAGACTGGTGTATCTGTTACATAATACATGAGTCTCTATTTAGAAGGAGTATACATATTTCATAGTAACTATATAAATTGTCATATTGACAAAGATCTTCGATGTTATCTTTAATGGTGAATTTGTACCAAATTATACTCCCACTTAGCTCCTAGTTACATGTCATTTTGGAGGTAAAAGTAACTGAATATGAAGGTTAAATGCTCACATACAGTAATTTCATTTATGACATGTAGAAATTTTGACTAATGTTCTTTACTTTAATTGAATTTCAGTGCAATTGGCCGCTCATGTTGATACTATTTTTCTGCTATTAGTCACTATTTGGTTTCTGGCTACTGCTTCCCTAATGTTTAGCTCTTTCCCCTTTTGAATATCACTGGTGCTGTTCCACTGCAAATGCTACTAGCTTTTTGAATTGTTACTGTTTTAACTTGCCTCTTTAATATTGTTGTAGCAGGTCATATGACTGAGTAAACTCCTTTTGCTTGTGGTATAATTCAGATGCCAGCTTCAATGTCAAAAGTCTGACAAGGTTTTACCGTGCTAAGAATACCTGGGGGCAAAAATTGACGAAATTGCTGATGAATGATCTAATGGTGATCAATGAGGATAACCTTAAGCTTATGAGGCTACTGGGAGGTTTAAGTTGATTATCAATTTAGAACTCTGTATTTGTAGTTGTTCAAGAAACTGCTGATCCTAACTTGCCTAGGGTACAATCAAGGTAAACAAATTGTGAATCCTGAAAGTGAACCTCAAATACTTTTTAGTGTATTAACTGATGCAAATATTTGTGAAGGATTATTGATCTTATTTATCTTAAACATTTCCATATTTAACTATGACGCAGTTTCTATCACTAATTAGATTTTTAGCTTCATGTTTTCCTGATTATGTGATCAAACTCCATACATTTTATCTTCATTATAGGTTTTCGGGTTCTATGTTTAAACTCTTTACATCGCAAATATCACATCTATGTTTGCTATTTTGTTTTTGCAGGGACAGGCTAGATTGACAATATTGTAGAAGAATTTGACATGGATACAAGAAATAAAGCAAGTAGAAGATAAAAATGGGAAGTGGCACTAAACTAGAGGGAGCCAAAAGAAGTGTTGTAATAATCTATATGATTCCAAAACGATTTGAAATATTTGCATGTGACTTTAAACCTCTTGGTACATCTCCTTGTCATTTTTCCATTCCAGATGCAGGCATTACTTGCTGGATTCAAACTATGAAATATAGAAACAAAGCCTAGTTGAAAGTTAAAGTATCACTTTCACTTGGTGTATGTTAGTAAAATGGAAAACAGCATTACTTGATATTTCTAGAATTCTAGTTAAATTAGGCTATACTAGTCTCTTCTTTTTGTTTTTGCTTTTTTTTTTTCATGTTGTTGATAATTAACTATGCCGGGAATGATAACTTTGGTCTAAGATGCTTTTATGTTGATGATTTCAAAGTTCTAATATTCCATCTTGTGAACATTATATATTTTGATAACCTTCCCTTTTTACATAAAAATGTTACATAAGAATATTCTAGCAATACCACCCATCAGGGTCATCGTTAACCATTGGTCGTTAAGGCGTATTCTCAAAATACCAATATCCAATTGGATATCTTGTCCGGCTTTTAAGTTTAATCGAGCTTTAGCTATTTGTTTTTGTTTTTCATTTGATAATAAAGTGTTGATATGGTCTTGTCTTGTAGAAAATACGAAAACTTTGATTCCAAGATTTCCCAACCTTAAGAAATCGAGCAAGAGAACTTGGAGTTAAGTTTTGGAGGACTCCACTCCTTTCCTAAAGCAATAGTATTGTCCTACCAAACTTGCTTAAGGTAAGATTGTAGTGGTGCCATCAATTCATGTCTTGAAGGAAGGAACATCCAAATGGGATGTAACTCTACTTGGCTTCTTCTTAGGCAAAGGACCCTCATTTTTAATTAACATTAATGGAAACAAAATGGATTAAGAGAAGTACTTGTTAATATAGGCAATTTCTTCCTATTTAGATTTGAGATTGCTTCTTAAGCTCAAAGATAACTGAGGCAGGCCTTTGGCACCTCAACTCTAAGCAACTATTCTTACAAAAGTGAAAGCTTGGGATACAATTATACAATCTCTTTGGATAATATCTATAATATTCTTCTAGAATATTAGACTATCAATGGATTTAACTACTTTGCAAGTTTTGTTAGCAAACCATTGTGCCTTAATGAAGCTGCTGCAAGTAAAAAGAGGGTGAGCTGTCCTAAACTCTATGTACTCACTAACCTTCAACAATTACTTCATGATGAGATTCATCTTTTAATGTTAGATGAGAATAATATGTTTGAGAATGTGATGTCAATAACCTACTCTCGGTGACAGGAATATAACAATTTTATGCAAAAAGATTCAAATGAGATGGAACATAGTAAGGAGAATTGATCAAGTCTACATAGGATCAAGCTTCTATTGTAAGAGATCATTTAGAGGGCATTCCTAGTGGCTTCCAATTGGATCAAGGTGAAGCAAATATACAAAGTATGGAAAGACATAATATGGCACTCCTATATAAAGTTACATTAATTGAAGAGAAACAATTGGATACTTAACTAATGATAGGTCATGGTATTACTGGCAAAGTATATTTTAAGTCTTCAAATTTTTGGAATATTGTTGGAAGAAAATTCAATACAAAGAAGAAAAACTTATCATCTCCTTCCTAATTTCTCTTCTATCATGGAATGTTATAGGGCTTAAGAACCGATCAGACAACAATTCTTGCTATAGTATCTTCATATTGCTAAATCATGCTTATTTGGTTTGATGGAAACTAAGCTAACTAAGACTAAACATAAGAATCTTATCTCTTTTTTTTTTAATTGTTGGCAAGTTATTAGCAATAACCAATCCTATAGTTATGGTAGACTAATTGTCACATATGATCTAAATAGATTAAAATACTACATACCATCATAGATACATATATCTGTGAAGATGAATTCCCAAGGTTACATTTATCTATGCCCTTAATCATTGCCTTTATGAGAATTTCTTTACAGAATAAAGTAAAGGATATTAGCTTTACAATTAATCCCCCTTAGTTCATCCTGGGTGATTTCAATAGTAAGATTTACCCCTCACAAGCTAAAGGAACTAGTAGCCTGGTGGGGTTGTCAAAACCTTCAAAATTCTAATTCTTTAACTTCTTGTAATAGTTATGGAATCAAGTCGAATCCCAAGAGAACTAAACACTAGTATCTTAATTTCAACTAATAAAATAAAGTGGGAGATTTCAATTAATTAACTAATTAACAAAAAATCAAAATAAATCAACTTAATATAAAAGGGCAAAATTCAAGAGTACTTAACTTCAATTCAAGGGAAATATCTCATCTAATTATAACATTGATCATTGGTCTAAAGAATAATTCTCACAATTCAAGTAGTTGATTCGAAACATATTAGGATAGCCTTAATAAATCTCAAATTGTCCTAAATTAATTGGTTCCCTAGCATTTAAACCAAAACTTACCATTAATTAACTCAGTATGATTGCATTTCATATCAATTAAATGATAGCAATAAGCTTAGTAAAAAAAACTAAACCCAAGATTAAATAATCAAGATAGTTGTAACTATTCAAATTATTTTTCTTGATTTTCATAAGTTAACTATGCAAATTCATTAACAACATACTTATTTTTCTAAAAAAATCATAAATAACCTATTTACTACTTTCACTAATCTTTTATGACAATTACATATCACTAAATTTATGGATAGTTATAGAATAATCAACATTAAATTAATTTTACATATTAATCAACATTAATTATTCATAAAATATAAGAACACAAAACAAGAAATACTTGAATTAAAATATGAATATAAGTATAGAACAAAACCTCACAAGATTACAACTAGAGTTTTAAATCCCCTTGAATCAACACAATTGAGTTTAGCCGTATAAGACTTTTGTTATGAGCATCTTATATCTTTTAGCCGTATAAGACTTTTGTTATGAGCATCTAAAATAAGATATACTATGATTTCGGTGGACACGGAGGTATCATATGACACATAATTTAATTTTCTCTTTTATTTCTCAATCTATCACATCCTTTGGCTATTGGAACATGCTTACGATGGGTACTTGCGGTAAGTTTTGTGGTAGATTGATTTTGTGCAGTTGGATTCATCGTAGGCTTTCCTTTTATTGCAGTCCTAGAAGTATCTTGAGAATGTCCCGTAACAATGACAAGTATAAACATAAAACTACTTTGAAAAAGAATGAAAACAACCAAAAATAATTAAAATTAAAATGAAAGTAAGGCAATTAAAAGTAAGTAATAAAAATAAATAGAAAATAAATAAAATCGTAAAATAATACTAGTAGGTGCTGGTGGTAGGTCTAATGTTGCTTGGACCTTTTTTTGCTAGAGTTGAGTGATGCACGTATGCTATTGGAGTTCTACCTAGTTGCATCTGTTATTGACTGAAGTTGAGCGAACGTTTGGAGGAGCTACATGAGTTGTGTCTAAGGCTACTTGATTTATGTTGGATGTTGCCTATTGAAAGAGAAACAACATATTATGGTTATTTTTTGTTCTTTTCTGTTTTGTTTTATTTTAATTAATAATAAGAATAATTTTTAAAAATATATATAACAATTTTATTTTTTTATTTTATTATTATTATTTTAAAAATAAATAAATAAAATAAATGCAAAAATTACAAGTGTCTTTAAAACCAATAGACTACTAATATGTATAAGGCATATTCACACCTTATAAAGGTAAGTATCACACCTTATAAAGCTAAGTATTCTAGAATTTTAGGGCTCCATTTCAGAAAGCTAAATCTCATAAGGCAAGCATAAGGTATGATCTCCCTTTATGAGATTTAATTATCTCGAATTTTGAGTCTTTGATCTTAACAATTAAATTGCATAAGGCATGATCAAGTCTTATAAAATTTAGTATTTTGGAATTTTTAGACTCATTATTCCCTCAAGCCAATAAACTAAAATTTCAAAAACTAACAATTGAACACTATATATAACTAAAGTAAAACTAACAAAAACTATCATATTTTAGGTTGAATCCCAAAAAGTGCAATTCTTTATTGTTGTTATGCTTGAAAGGACTTTTTTTTCCCTCAAACTTCTACGTAATTACAGTTTTATACTCTTTAAGTAGTGTTGTTAGCCCTTTCTCTTGCCCTATAGTCAACCTTTTTAAGATGATCACAGTTAATGACTCTTCATCACCCAAATAGACATACTTTAGGAGATCAAATAAGGCCTTCAATTTTATCTTCGGAGCTTGCAAAACAAAAGGTAACATTTTCTTGTGAGTTATAGTAATTTCAACATTTATAATTTTTGAATCTATTAGTATTGCTAATAATGATTCTACAACTTCACAAGTTTCATTAACTTGCTTATTCACTTCCAAATTAGCTTTAGACTCCAATTCATCTTCAACACTTTCTTCTTTAAACATATGCTTCACAAATGAATCCACAATATCCATATAATAAACATATTGAAAATCAATAGGGTGCTTCAATGCTTTAAAAATATTGAACT
>JANPWT010000007.1:8009884-8025765 GCA_024678245.1 Erythroxylum densum
AGCCCCTTAATGCCATGTTGAAGAACTAAGAAGCGGGGGGTTGGGAGTGGAAGGAGCAACAACAGGAGGCATTTAAGCGACTGAAAGGAAAATTGATGGCAACACCTGTACTAACATTACCGGACTTCACTAAGCTATTCATGATTGAAACATATGCATGTGGCAACGGAATCGGAGCTATTCTTCAACAAGATAATCATCTTATAACCTATCTGAGCAAGGCATTAGCTCCTAAACATTAAGGGTTATCAACGTATGAAAAAGAATTCCTCGCCACTATCAAGGTCGCGAAGCATTGGCACCATTATCTGAATGGTATATTTTTCCATGTACAAACGGATTACAGGAGTTTGAAATATCTCTTGGAGCAAAGGATTTCCACACCATTCCAACAAAACTGGCTTCCGAAGCTAATAGGGTAGGACTTTAAGGTGACTTACAGAAGTGGAAAAGATAACATAGCAGCAGACGCACTATCCAGAGTCTCAAGCCTTCAATTACTCATAATGGCAGTTTTGCACAAACAAGCAACCATGTTGGATGAAATTCAGGAAGGATGGGAGAAGGACAAGACCATAAAAGGTCTCATTATAAGACTGGAAACAACAGACAACCTTACGGGGAATTATGAATGGAGGAGGGAAATGTTAAGATGGAAGGGAAGAATAGTGGTAAGCTGTGACAAGGATCTTCGGAAAAAAAATAATATCTATGGCACATGTGTAAGGCCCCAAAATATACCATAGTTGAAATGATGCATGTTCATGAAAGTACATGTGAGATAGGAGTTAATAATTTTGCTATGATTAGAATATGAAAGACCTATGACTTGAATTTTTGATCAAGTGGATTATAGTGAGTAAATTAGAATTAATTGATACCATTAGAGAATTGAGGTATGTAAATGTATATTTAGATTGGGAAAATTTTCAAGTGGCAAGATAAATTGGTATACAAAAATTGTAATGATTAAGCCTATGGGTTAGTGACATTTGGCATAGTTGGTACATTGAAAAATGACATAGTTAATAAAGTGACAAGTGACCTAATTAAATTGTTGCATTTGGCAACATTCATTAAGTGAAACATGATTTAATGGAAGTGTGACAAATGGTAGCTTAAGTGCAGGACATATGTGACACATGCAATAAGATATATGCCTTATGGAGGCAGTGACCCTTAGGTGGTGATGAAGCAAGCTTTTGTTGGAAACTTTTCTGTTTTGTTCTTTTTTTTTTCAGTTTGTTTTCTTCTCTCCACGAAACCTCCCATCTCCTCTCTAACTCCAGGACTTGGCTAGAGTTTGGATTATCAACCTTTGGAAGCTTTGTAAGTTATTTCATTAAGAAATAGGTCATGTGATGCTATGTATTATTACCTCATTGATGCTGAAAGTTGCACATTAAATTTAGATATGTGTTGGTTGTTTGAAAGTTTGATTTAGCTGGTTCTTTGAAGTTAAAGAGGTAAGGGATTTCTACACTTGATAACATGTATTGTTTGATGTTTGAAATGAAGCAAACATGCAAAAAATAAAGAAAGAATTGAGGTTAGGTATGTGCTGGAAACTAGTTGGAAAGAGTAGATACACTGGATAGGTTTCAATATTTTAGCTATATCATACCCTATAGGTATCCAAATTAGATGAATTTTAATTAAGATTAAACTTGAGACAGATGCCTACAACTTTCTTGAAGAAGTTGAATTTTAATTCTGTCTCTAAGACTTTCAAAATTGGCATGAAATTGAGTCTTGGCTTAGGTTGTAGCACTATCAGGGATAGAAATCATGTCCTATGATTATTGAATAAAATGTATTGATGCAGGCTGAATTAGACTGAGGTGTCTTCACCAAAGTTGTAGCTTATTCTCTTAGCTTTAAATTGGTATAAAGTTTGTAATTTTTGGATATTGGAGTTGAGAGTTGTAAGGTGTACAACTTGGAGTCTACAACGCACTAGAACGCCCTTGTTGACGATCCTTTACATGATCATGTATTAGCCAAAATTTCAAATATACATAGTCTGTGACATTTTGAGCATAACTCATTGAATACTAAACCAAATTGGATGAACTTGGTATCATTGGAAACCTAAGACAAAGGGGGAAAACTTTATAGAATTCAGTATTACCTAATTACCTCAAATTCCCGATGAGAATAATTTAGCAAGTAGACCCGAAGGTAGATTGTGAAATAAATCTGGACTAAGGGATTGAGTATGATTTCCCATGACCGATAATGTGATAAGATTAAGGATAAGGAACTCGGATTTTTGACATAAACAGTATACATGAATGTGCATAATTAAATTCATAATTGTGCATAATAGTAATATATGTTTATGTAGAGGAACCCTTAGAGCGACCGATTCCAGATATTATCGGAACTGCAAGGCAATAATCGAAAAGGAGCGATTGTGAGTAACCTAAGATGGTTTCACCTTGATTTGTTCTGTTTATTACTGAATTGAATTTGATATTGATGAATATGTACTGAATTGTGTACTGAATTCTAGACAATAATTGTTTGAGGCGTTCGATGCATGTGAATATCATTGGAAGTGATACTTGTATGTGAATATGATTGACTACTTGCTTTACACATGAAATGTCTAAAATGACTTTGTTTTGTTTTAAAACTGTTGAGTCCTATTTGTGGGTAAATAGGCATGCCTATAAGGGTCTGCAGTTGCTTCTGTGACACTTCGGTATCTTCTGTTATTGACACTTCGGTGTCGAGACTTCGGTCTCTTTTAGACACTTCGGTGTCGAGACTTCAATCTTTTCTGGATACTTCAGTGTCGAGACTTCGGTCTCTTCTGTACAAGCCCCATTACCCGCTTCTCTAAATGGATTTAGCAGTCATCTGATTTTGCATTCTGATATCTGGTTGATTCTGACATAAACCAAATTGTATTATGATTCTAAGGGGTTTATACCCTCTTGTGATATTCAGTTATGATAATTATAAAAATAAGTTCTGAAATGCATTATGTCTGATTTAATGTTAGGCAATCTTTTAATGCATGCTTATGCTGTTACATGATTCTGTATGATGAGTTGTCACTTGTATAGATTAGTTATTACTCACTAAACTATATACTTAACACGGTGGATTTGCCCCGTGTAGGTTCTAAAAGAGGGACGTAAGAACTGGCACAAGACAACCGAGATGGCCAAAGGAATCTGATTTTTGTTTTGTTCGTATGTATTTTGAGATTGTTTTTGGACTTGTATCTGATATCTATAACTCCTGAATTTTTTATTTTGATGGGTTGCAATAACCTTAATTCAGGCTGCTTTCCGAAATTATGATATGCGATGTATGTTTGTTGAGATTCTGGTAATGCATGTATAAAGTGTTTTGTATGTTTCGAATTGCTTCGTGTTCTGTGTGTGGGGCACTCGTAATATCCTCCCAGGGGGTATTTGGGAGTCACAACTTTCTTCCATTCCATAACTCATATAGGGTGGCATGAACACTTTTACTTGACACAAGGTTAAGAATATAAGTTACCGTGAGAAACGCATATCCCCAAAAACTAATTGGAAGACGAGCGTGTGCCATCATTGACTTGACCATCTCAAGCAATGTTTGATTCCTACACTTTGTAACACCGTTTTCTTGTGGAGTTCGAGGAATCGTTAGTTGTTTTATTATACCATTTTTCTCATTAAATTCTTTGAACATATCAAATAGATATTCTCGACCACGATCGGTCCGAAGAGTTTTAACTCTTCTTTCCAATTGTGTCTCAACTTCAGTCACAAAATGTTTGAACCCATCAAGCGCTTCATAACGATGAGTTAAAAGATACACATACCTATAGCGAGAATAGTCATCTATTAAAGTGAGAAAATAGATAGCCCATGACGTGTCTTAACATTCATGGGTCCGCAAATATCACAGTGAATAAGCTTTAAGGGTTTAGACTCCCTTAAAACCCTACCAAAAGGTTTCGTGGTTGCCTTACCAGCTAAACATGACTCACATCTAGGCAACTTAACTTTAGTGAGTCGGTCTAAAAGACCTTTCTTAGCTAGCCTACTCAATCTATCTTGGCTAATGTGACCAAGTCTAACATGCCATTTAACAGATTCAAAATTAAGATCAAAATATGAAACATAAACAGAAGACAAATTATCATAACATGCATCCAAATCAAGAATTAGAAAATTATTTTTCAATGTAGCATGGCCAAAAATATTTCCATTATATATAATATCCAATCCATAATAACTAGAACTAAAAATGAATCCTGATTTCATTAAAGTTACAAGAGACGCAAGGCAACATCACACCTTAGGTGCATAGAGAGCATCATGGAGAAGCAAAGTATTTCCTCCACGTAACTTAGGCTGATATGTCCCTATTCCTAGGACATCTTCTTCACTGCCGTTTCCTAACACGATAGTTTATGTATGAACCCACCAAATACCAATGAAAGTCCACATAGCCAGCTTAATCTTGAACTATGTGCTTGCTTGCTCCCGTATCTACAATCCAATTAGGAAGATAATTAGCAACTAATGCATGAGAACAAACATATAACTTAGGAGTTATGGATAAGAAAGGTACCTTTTTAAGTTTAGGACAATCCCGAGCAAAATGACCTTTTTTTTTCACAATTATAGCACTTCACACGTGCCATGTTTTTCTCTTCTTGGCCCTTAGACTTTCGCTTATTGACAATATGACCTTTTGATCCATTCCTTTGAGGAGGCCGAGAACCTTTTCTTTTACCTCTATTGGCATTGTTGCCCTTTGGTCCTATGCTTTTAGCCACAAGAGCCACATTAGAGGAGTCAGATGCCTTTAAGCGATCCTTCTTCATTTCGAGGTGCCTAGTGATCTCTGAAAGGGTTTTGACATTCTCATTATGTGTCAAAACAAGTTTCACATTCTTTCAATGCTCAGTATGATCTGAAAGAGCCCGAATTACATTCAGGACTTGTTCCTCTTCAGAGATAGCCCAGCTAGCTACCTTAAGATCACAAATTATAGCACTCATGGTTCTTAAATGCTCAACCATAGTATGAGTCGTATTAATCTCGTAGTTCATCCACTTGAGGTGCAAAGCACGAAGCCTTGTAGCGGAAGTTTGACCAAAAGTGATCTTAAGTTTGTCCCATATGTCTTTAGTAGTGGCACAATCCTCAAACTCTCCAATTATATTGTCACGCATGAAATACAACATAGTATAACATGCCTTACAATCCTTTTTGGATCAATCTGCATAAGCCTTTAAGGATGCTTAATTTTGCTCACTAACAGTATCAATATCTTTTCCCTCTTTGTCTTTGACTGAAGGCGCAGTCATTATTATAGTCAAATGTTCAAGTAATTCTTGTTCATTTAAAAGATACTAAATCTTCCTTTGTCACATATCATAATTGGACCCATCTAATTTTTTAGTGGTGGACAAATCACCGATCAAGAATTTAGTTGTCTTATCTACAAGTATATATAAACATAACGTGAGACACATTTCTATTAATTAAATTATCTGAAAATCCATAATTCATGTAGTATGATTGAAAATTTCGCTAAGCTCATAATCATCTCATACAAAAATTGAATTATGAATTTCTATAATTTAATTAACCTATTTTAATTTAATATATCACAAAGATGCCAAAAAAATATCTTATATGTAAAACTAATTTACAATAAAAAAATTTAATACATATAAAACAAAATTTACATACAAAATTATATAAAACTCATTTATATAATATTATTTTAAATATGATACAAAATTACCCATAAAACATATTTATGGAATATTTTAAATTATATTATATGAAAACACATTCATGAAGTGGTTAGAACACATTTAATTGTTTGAAACAAACAAACAAACAAAAATGAAGAAGATTCAAGCCTTTACGTGGAGAATGATCTATCTTCAAAACAAAATACTTTTAACCAAAACTTAAAAAGTTTATGTGAAACCATTTAACGCATCTTCGTTTGAAACAAATGACAAAAAAAATTGCGAAGATTTAAGCCTCTGCGTGGAGAATGATCTATCTTTAAAACAAAAAACTTTTAACCAAATCTTAGAAGTTTTCTGTAAAACCATTTAATGCATCTTCCTTTTAAATGTACAACAACCATTAAATGCATTGAATGGTTTTATTGTGCATGAACATCCATTAACGCACAAAACCTCTCCTTTTGTATCTCCATACAAACATGAAAATCAAGGAAGACTTCTTTTTTTTTTTTCTTGTCGTTGTTTTATATACTGTTTATACAAAAACGAAAACAACTTTTGTATATATTGTTACTCTCCTGTTTACAGTGTTCTTTTTCATGCACGTTACTGCATAAAACGAAAACAACTCTTTTGTATATGCACTTATGTACTAAAAACGAAAACCAGTATCCCTCTATCCACTTTGACAGTGAATGAAAATGACACACGCATGCATTTTTCGTGAACAAATAAAAACCGCAAATCGTGGGTCATTTTTTTTAAGTATGATGTAAACACAATATTAGCTCTAATACCAATGTAGAATTTTTATAAGGACTTTCTTTTATACAGAAGCGGTCAATCAATTCTATGTTTGCTGATTCATGTTTTATAGTTGGCTATTAGAATCATCGTTAATCCACACCTCAAATTCTAAACTTTGATGGTATGTTCACGTGAGAAAGAATGAGAGAGTTTTTTTCTATGATTGCAAACAAGTAAATTTTCACTCTCTTAATTCTCCTTTTATATGATAATAAACATAACCGAAGGAAGTTATGATATGTGGTTGTTCATGCTGTGTCTGTTCATATTGTGTAACTGTCAACAAAAGGCATTGTCGCAATCGTGACAGTGCCTTGCTAGATAAGAGGATGTCCTTTTGTTTTCATTTTTAGAGGTCATTTTGGACTTTTTGATTTAGGTAAAACCTAGTTTTTACCCTAAATGGCTTGGGAACTATATAAAATCGTAAAATGGCCGTAATTAAAAGAAGCCCCACTTGTCACTTTGGGAAAGAAGATAAGGAAGAGAGAGAAGAAGGAGCTGCAGTAGTCCAACCACTGCAGCCATCTACTCCAAGTTACTTCTATGTTTCTCTTGTTATTTACTTCATCTAATGTATGCTTTGGACATGAAGATGTTGAATATATTATTAAGGATGTTCTAACTTCATTTAGAGATTGGTTCTTGAATTATTTTGTGACCTATTTGCTTTTGAAGTTAATGAAATTGTTGGGCGTTGTGATGTTTATGATTTTTGCATATTTCGATAACAAATCGAGAGATTGAATCAATAGTAACGATTAGGTTGGGTAACAAGATTTTGCATGTGTTCAAAGAAATTTCGAGATTCCTATTGACCTTAGAGAAAGATTGTGAAAGCAAATATTTTACAAGGTAAAAAAGTTTTGAGTACCCAAATTCACCTCCTCCCTCCCTCAATTTTAGGTAGAACTTTTAGCAAACTGTCAATTTAGTGTACTCGTAATTTAGAGGACTCGGAAAACCTCTATGAGCCTTTGAATACGAATTCTAAAAAGGCAACACGAGCCGAACGTCCTTTACGCCGCCCATTGAACTTAACGCTGATCTAATACCATCGTGTACCATTATATCTATTGCAACAAATGATTTTATGTAAAATTACATTATCTATTTTCAGTTATGTACTTATGTTGATTAAGTCACTTTTAAAAATACCTACAAAGTTTGGGTGGGTCCTTTTTATTTATAAGATGTCTAAAAGGTAATTTACAAGCATTTATATTTTGTACAGAGACTAATGATCCATTAAATCTATCATAAAAGGTATGATGTTTTAAAAATAAATAAAAATGCTTTAATATCATCATAATATTTCTTTACTTTACATAAAACCACATCTTAGTAATAAATTGAAAAAAATAAATAAAATGATATTTATAATATGAAAGCTTTTATTTTAAAATATGTATTATTAGATTATTTTTTACGTGAGACAAGGGTTATGACTCTTCCCTAAGCTTGGCTTGGAAAGCAGTGGTACACTGGAAGTTGTACTTAATGTCGTGTTTCAGTGATAACTTTTTATGTTACTTTATACTCACAATCTGGTCTCATTTTTGTGTACCTATTTTGTCATTGTATCTAAGCCGTCTATTTATATAGATCCTACGTAAATAAATGGATCAAATACAATGGCACAAAATAGATACACAAAAAATAGACCAGAAGATCTAACGCCCCCACGGGGTTGGCTTGATGCTTGATGCACGTTTCGAACTACTATAGCTATACACCTATTCGCATAAAGGCCTGTATGTTTCTGAAATCGGAATTCATAAAAACATGCAATGTGAAAAAAGACATCAATATGAAAGAAATTAACATTAAAAAAGCGCAAGAAAACGATGTATAAACTCAGTTAAACAGTTTTGCATTTGCTCAACCAAAGAGGAAGTACTGACTAAAATAATTCGGACAGTAGTTGGGTAACCAATTTCAGTTTACAGTTTGTCCGACTTAGTAGCAAAACATCTAGAAAAAGATTTCGGCTTGCTACGGTATAGGAAGGAAATAAGCTATTCCACTTCAGCCAAGTAATCATCAACTTCAGCAGGCGTTAGAACCCTGTCAAAGGACAAAAGTACCATTAGCTATAATCTTCTTCCATATTATTTTCAGATTATGACTATAACAGAAGAGATCAAGAAACTGTATCGATATGCCCTGAACATTTGGACCAGCAGAAAGAAAACATATAATATGATTCACTAGGGATTCAACTCAAGCCCAGATTACAGGTGCATGAAGCCAAGATTACATATGTTGGGAACATTCCCTGCCCATTCTTCACCGGGAATAAAGGACCAGCACAACAGAAAATGCTGGCAGTATTTATGGACAAAACCCTGAACCAACTTTCACTCCAACCCAGTTGAGATAAGTTTAGCCATCTACAACTAGTTCAGTTTAGTCTGTAACTATTTACAAACTCATGAGCCACATGTTCTACAAATTGCCCTTTCATCATTTTCAGCCGAATTTGTTCAATTGTTAATTGGACCAATAATAGCATGCAATCATAGAGAAAAGGACCAGACCTATATAACTAATTTCATTCTAAAGCATGCTTTGTGTGGGAAAAGAAGACCACTTGCCTGAACTTTTTGTCAGTACCAATTATGCCAATCTCAATGTTCTTTCCTGAAATTTGTCCTTCAAACCTGCCCAAAAAAGAATTCTTATCTTAGTACAAAACTCAAATCTTAAAACAATTAGCAACCTGAATGGCACAAAAGTTGAACCAATAAAACAAAAATTCGTCAAGAAAAAAATAGACTAAAGAGACAGCATCCAATATTTCAAGGGGGGCTAAAAAATCATAAAGAAATATGACTATGTCATGAATGACGCCACTGAGTGAAGTTAAGCTCGTTAGCAAAGTGACAACGAAAAATGAGATATTAACTGCTTACCCCTCCTTCAATGTCAATATGGCTGTGTGCACAGCATCATCAAGCTCCATATCATCCGTATACCTTGAAAAGAACCCAATTAGCTTCCGTTATTAAAAGTGCAAATTTACGCCAAGATGAACAGGACCAACAAAGAATTAAAACTTGAGAATTTTTTAGAAAATGAGGCCCACAAATGCGTTCACAATTGCAAAAAATAAAATGATTACATTTGCCATCACAGGTAAGCCAAATGCTCAAGGAGGTACAAGTACCTCCCCATACCAGGGTTTAATTTAAGTGTGTGGGGTGAGGGAGTTTATAAATATTTTCAACTTTTGGGGTATCCAACATAATATTAACATAATTGATGCACGCAAAACCAACAAGTAATAACTAAATTTACTTGCAGAAACATTGTCAGTAAGGGGTAAAAAAATAACACTTCTTAAAGACAATCATTATTCTCGTTACGGTCCTTGAGAGGTAGAAAAGAAAGATGGATAGAGCATCAGAATCCCACATCAAACAAGAATAAGGTAGGCTAATTATGAAGTTTGAATAATTTAATGCAGAAAAACAGTAAGGCAATTTAGTATGTCATAATTATGATGACGCCATCTGGACTTTCCAAACAGTGTAAAAGTTATTAAAGAAGGATAGAATGCATACCATTGAAATAAGAAGTTAAGAACGTGATTATCATCCATTTCATAGTTTGTGCAAAATTTAAAATACACGAATCCCCTATGGATCTTAAATTTTGCCGAAAAAAAGCACTAATCTAAAGTCAGCTGCAGGGGTAACAAGTATGGTTGGATGGGATCTAATTAGGCTTACCTCTTCTCCAGGAAAGTCTTTGCATTCGAAACATTTTTCCCCATCGCTGACGCTTTCCATGAGAAATAAGAACCAGAAGGGTCCACCTGAAAAAAGCATTCAACATAGTGAACTGAAGTTTTTTTATCATTTAAGGATTTAAAAACTTTAACAGCAAAGAGCACAGAATGACATAAAACTCGGGGAATTGTAGTTTAAACCACTCTAAGCTTCAACTATATATGAATACTTTGATTTTAGAGAAAACTACTAATACAATCCCATTCTACAGTTGAAAAGCACAATGCAAAAATGCAATTCCACTCAAAGCAATAGGTTTACTAGCTTGACAAATCCTCACACAATTAATCAGAGATAAAATTTTATAGGATAATGAATAAAAGTTGAGAACTATCACCCGATGCATCATTTGAGAAAAAAAAAATGCCAAATAATTCAGTTTGAAGATGAAAATAGAAAGAATTGTGTTTCCACTATGCTTAGCAGAAAGTCAAACACAACACCAACAAATCAAATAGCAGCTTGGTCTGATGAGGATACCTGATATAGTTGAGGACCTTTGTCATCAAATCCAGCAACCAATAGTGATACTCCAAAAGGCCTAACACCACTATCACAGAAAGGAAATTAATCAACATTTAAAAGAAAAGCTTTGTTAATTATCCTCGAGAAAAATATATTCCATCAGCTCCATTGGGTCATCAAAATCAGAAACCAAGAATTATAATCAAGTTTTCATGCAAATTCCTAAAAACTGTTGGGGGACTAGAACAAACAAAACAGTAATGGGAGCAAGGAAAGAAACATTTCCTTCTTGCCATATTTCAAGTTCCCCTGTGACCACGAGTTTGAAATGGTCTGGTAAAAGGAGTGAGATTTCCCATGATTTTGGATATCATCATAAACTACTTTGTTTTAATGAAATGGTGAACAGGATAAAATTGAAGTATAGTACACTATCCTTTGATTTAAGAAGAATGAAATTCAATGGCAAATACCATACATAAATAACTATCCCATTAGATCAAGTAAAATAAGATCAAGTGAAGAGCTATTACCCAGACTGAGTGAACTCTTGCATAACAGCAGCTATTTCTCTTACAAGCTGTGTAACAGGGATCGGTTCCTGTAGAAGTTCATCAAATCACATAGAATAGCAGAGAGATTAATGTCAAGGCAAAAGAGCACAAGGGCTGCATAACTGTAACATTAATAGATAACAAACATGAGGTTAACAATGATGATGAGGTTATCCTTCAACCATGCAAATAAAAATGTCGGTCCAAAAACAGTAAAAGGCTGTCACAATAATGACAATAAAGTTCTGCAACTCATTCCAAGAAACTTGATGTCACCGTGTCTACATATTGTACCGTTGATCATTTTTCAACAATACCAAAAGCGATTATCAATTTGTACTGAAGACCCGTTGTTTTCCTCCCTTTTCAAATAATAAGTTGCAAAAATTAGTTATACTCTTCTAGTTTAACAAATTGATCTATATAATAATTTAATGGATAAACCCACAACATGAAACAACCAAGTCATAAAAATTACACTGCAAAAAGCAAGGTATAAAGCAGAGAAATTCCTAAATCCAGGAAGAAGATTGTGAGGCTGAAAAATTATTATGAAAGAAAAGGTAGTGGATAATACCTTGTACAATCGATGGTATTGTTCGGCCTGTTTCCTGCTTTTTCTGACCAGAACTCGAAAATCAGGACCCATGCCACTGATAAAATAAGTGAGAGTGAATTTAGATTAAAAAAAAAAGAGAAAGGTGAAGAAGAATATAGGCACTGAAAGCCATACTTCACAAGATACCCTGGCCAACTTTTGCAGATCAATGCAACTATGCAATAAGAAAATGTCAAAAAAGGTGTAAAACAATTGATCTACTTCGGTAATCATCAAAGCAGGAGTAGAAAAGTTCTCCACCATAGTATTGAGATAAAATTTGCAAAAGCCTAAAATTTCAGCTAAAAGAGTTGGAGTAACTCTGTCCTTAATTTCATATCAGTCTTCAGGAGGAACAAGAAACGACCAAAAGACATCTACAGATTCTCTGTGGAGGGTAGCAAATCAAATTCAAACACAAACGTTCTCTTCAATTCGAAAGAATTAGGTTTCAGATCAAAATCACCTCTTTAGAAGCTAGCACCCTCTCATTATCTTTCAGAGCACATTATTAACAAAGACCCATGAGCCTACTTATAATTCTAACACATCTTCAAAGCTCAAATCGGTCGCTAATATAGATATCCCACTGCCACAAAACGGCATGATTTTGTTTCAGAAAACCCTAATTATCATCGTATAGCATAAAAGAAAGTAACAGCATTCAGACGATCATAATCGGGTATGGGCAATATCTATGAAAGAAGTGCATAACAAAACAAACCTGTAGACAACACCGATATTTGGAGTCAATAACTGAATCTTCTGAACCTGTAAAATATTGTCACACAAAAAGATGAGTCACAAAATAAAGTGAAAAGATTTCACATTCAATTTCATGAATAAAAAAAAGGAAAATATGGAAACGAACAGAGGTTTCGTCGACTAAAATCGAAGGCAGCTTCTTCTCGGTAGCTATAACAACGCCATTAGCAGCTGCAAATACGGGGGGGAAAAAACACTGTTAAGGTTACCAAAAACTCAAGCCACGTAATTTAGATTAGCAGTCGCACCTTTGATTCCCAAAGAAGTTTGTCCAGATCCGACGGCTGTCAAGGCATGTTCGATCTGAACAAGCTTCCCTGAAGGGCTGTGATTGCAGCGAATATGAATCAAAATCTAAAGATTTTGTTTAAACAAAAATCAGCAAGAAGAAAAGCAAGAGGATGACATATCTTACCTGAAAGTAGTAAGAGAAAAGGAGTACTGGCTATCACCCATTTCGTTACGATCTAGCTATGGAAAATTTTTGAGAGATCAAAAGAAGTGTGTTTCTTGCACTGGGGGACAGTGGTGAGGACTAACTTTATTGTGCAGAAAGAAACCTTGGACGATGTCGTGCTGCATAACTTAAATTCAATGGAACAGCTCAACGCCGTCGTATTCCGTCATCTATTTTTCTCTTTTTTTGTATTTTTGGTTATGCTGGCACAAAGTCCCATTTCTCTCCCAACATTTGACAAAAAAAGTCTTAAAAGACCCTTGCCATTATCTATCATAACAATTCACCCCTAATGTTTCAAAAATAAAACAATTTGCCTAAAAATATTCAATTTGTTTGGTTCTACTTCTGTTTTTTTATTGTAACTTTTAGTTTCTGTTTTCAATCTTTAGTTATGTTTTTCTTTCAAATAAAAACAAAATTTTATTTAATTGTTAATATTAATGTAGTTATATTTTTATCATTGATAATAAATTCATTTTAGATAAAACTTAAAAATAAAATGGAAATAAACAGCCCCTATAACTATTAATTTTAGGTAATTTTAAAGAATTAATTCTTATTATTTTAAAAATAAAAACACAAAAACTCCCTTAACTAACCCCAACTTTCGTCCTATCCCAAATTTCATCAAATACCTATTTCCTCAACACTTTATTTATTATTCATCTATGATCTACAATTATTTCTTCATGCTTCTTCCTCTATCTTTGTTAAAGTCCACTATTCTTCTTGCTTCTTTATCCTCTAGTCGTGTTATGTTCATGGTAATCCCACATTTCCTTTTATTTATATAGCATTTGTTGTTCTTGCCTATGAATCAAGCATTGTGTTTGACTTGTAAGTTATTGTCTAATGAAGAGTTAGAGGATGTTGATAGTATTCTCTAGTGTGGTTTAATGGGAGGGAGTTAGATTTAGATGGGTTGTTTGAGTAAATTTATCAGTCTATTTATGTAATTGTTAGTGATAACTTTACTAGTCTCTTCTCCTTGTTTTAACTTTGATAGAAGTATGTGAATCACATCATGCTAGTAGAATAAATAAAATGGAGTCATTAAGTATAATATGTATTTGAATTTAGTGTTTAGAGTCAAGTGTAATCTGAAGTTGTAATTTTCATATACAATTCAGCGTTCTCCCAACTTTATCAAATGCAAGTGCATTAATTCTTTTACGTGTCTTGTTATGTTTCTTGTGAGAATTAGATATATATTTCTTCGTGATTGATGGTTATTTAAATGTTATTAATTGATGATTATGTTTCTTGTGAGAATTTAAGCTTGTTGCTTGGTTATGTCATGGCCTATACCAGATAAATAGAGCAATGGAAATTGGAGGCATTATTTTCAAGATCTTCAACAACAATTCTTTAGCTAGCAATCAATGATTATATGGATTCAACGCTTGTTTAAGGACTTTAGAGAGTGAAAAAAAAACTAGACATAAGTTTTATGGGTGTATGAAATATCAGGTTAGTAAAACTATTGTATTATGATACTCAGTATAGGAACATAAATAAACATATGCGTTAATGAATTTTTGCTTTGGTGATGATTACAAGATTGAAAGTTGTATGTTCTTTCGTTGGCATGTTCATTGGCATGACTACTACTGCATATATAAGGTTGTCATGTTATTCACATATTGATGCATGATAATGCTAACTTAAAATAACAATTAGCATTTTATAAAGGGAAAATTGAAGATAAGATGAGTGAGGAAGTTGCTAGAAGAATAAATAAAGAGGAAAAAAAGGCATAAATTCACTTGGGATAAAAAGAAAAGCAAATGGAGTATGAATTAAAGCTTTTTATGAATTATAACATGGAGCTGAAGAATATTTTTATGACATAAATCATTGTTGTTTCGATGTTGATATGTATTATTGTTATGTTTTCTTCACTATTGAAATCATGGGAGTTGTTTGACAAGTTGAGAATTCGAGAAATATGTGTTTTATGGATTAAATGCAAATATGTGTTTTATGGATTAAATCCCCTCTACGGGGATTTCGATTTCCCCCATTGGTGAGAGATCCTTCGATTTCTTCTTATGGCTTCTTCCTTATTGTGTTAGTCTAACATATCTATGATTATTGATGAAGGTTAGAAGCTTTTGAAAGGAGTAATCGTGGATTTTGGAGAAATTTAGGGTTTACGGTGGATTTGTGGATCGATCTGTGATTGGTAAGTTTTAATGGCATTAATGTTGTTGATAATAGTTTCTACTGCATTTATGGCATTTATTGAGTTGATTTGGGTAGTTTAGAGTATTTAATGGAGGTTTAAATGAGTATTAATGGCGGAAATCGATCGGAGAAGACGACCGGATCGTCGCACGTCGCGACGAGCGCAGTGACGTTGGGGCTTCGTCGCGACGAGTAATTAATTTAATTCGTCGCAACGAGCTCGGATGGACGTCGCGACGAGCCTGGGTTTGTACGTCGCGACGAGCCATTTCGCCTACGTCGCGACGAGCCGCGCAGGATTTATTCGCCGCGGCGAACGTCTTTGACGTCGCGACGAGCGAGCTTCTCACGTCGCGGCGAAGGGGCAAAGGTCGCGACGAAGAGACTGTTCTGATTGGTTTAATTGAGGTGTATTGGGCATAATTCATGGTGTAGACCTCCAATTGAGGTGATACCAGATTTGTTATGAACTAGGGAAAGAGGTCTACAATTGAGGATGATTATAGGAGTTCTAATTGATTTAATTGGTATT
>JANPWT010000007.1:8026759-8046894 GCA_024678245.1 Erythroxylum densum
AACCATAAACATATTACCCACCTAATATCGCTCGAGTAGTCGACTCACTGGTGTCCTTCCTCTTGCGATTGGGTCAAATCGGCTTGGTTCCCTATAAGCAACCAAGTTCTCATTTAATTAACATTCAAAGGAAAATAATCAATCAGCTACGCAAAATAAAATGCTAACACTAATAATCTATACTCGACTTCCATCAAATTTCCTGAATCCAAAAAGGCAAATTCCGAACTTCCTTTCTTCATAAAACTTGTAGCCCTTTCTCTCTAGATCACAATGAGTCCAAAATCACCTCATTTGGACATCCACAGCCCAAGATATGTCCAAAATACCAAAGTTCCTCCTTGCTGGAAACAGGGGCTCGCCGCGGCAAAGCCCCGCTCGTCGCGACGTGCGGGTCTGGAGAACGACTCCGAAACCCGATTTCCAGCATTCCCAACTTCAATCCTTTCCCAAACTCAAATGCAACACACCTAAGGCATAGATCAAGTCGTCTACTACATTTCTAACCCATTCTAAGCTTCCAATCCATCCTAAAATCATCAACCCAACGATTTTCCCAATTTTTCCACCCAAAACCCTAAATCGTCGATTTCTCTCAATCCAAGTTATCTCAATGTTTAATCCAACCAAGATCAAGATAGAAAGGACTGAAACTTACCGATTGAAGCTCTAAATCCGTCGAAACCTGCCGAAATCGCAACTCCTTTCTCTTCTCTTCCTCCTCTTCCGACGGCTACGACCTCCTCTTCTCTTCTTTTTCTTTCTTTCTCTTTTTCTTATTTCCTTTCTATTCTAATTCTAAGTCTTTTAAAACCTAAGGGATGGTCAAAGACCAACTTATCCCTCCTAATAAGCCTTAGCCTCACTAACTTAAGTGAACTTCCCACAATACCCTCAAACACTTTAATCCCTTAATTCCTATTCAACCATATTTAATCTCAATTACGCTTCAATTAACCACTAACATACCCAAATTAATCAAACCAAGCCATAAACATATAATTATCGAAATTCATGCTTAATGACATCATAAAAAAAAATCGGGGTCTAACACAAACCTTTCCCAAGAGCGACTCTCGCTTGTCCCTAGAAACTTCGCTGTGGCGAAGAGAGGGATTGGAATTAATCAGGAACTTTGTCGCGACGAAGTCTCGAACTTTCACCGTGACATATTTTTCCCAAAGATTCCTTATGAGTGCTCCCATCATTTAGCCACGGCGAAACTCTCAGTTTACCGTGGCACCCGCCCAGAGCCTGACATATAGCTCCCCCTCTCCACATTTTGCAAGCTAATGTAACAAATGGATAAAAATGTTGTATTAGGTGTCTTTCTTAACAAGAGGCCTTCTTTTCCTTTAATGCATCAATGTGACATAAAGTATTGAAATAAAAAGGACTTAATAAAGTATTGATTTATGAATAAGGACGCTTCATTCTCATATTCAATTAAGTTAAGGGCATGCAAAAAGTCATGGAATAAGGGCATTTTTATATAAACAACATTCATATGTTTCTACAAAAAAGGAGAAGTAATATAGACATGGATATAATGAGTTTGGAGCATATTGGAATAAAGTTTTATAATATTCCCTTAGAATATTGGCCAACATTAGGATTAAGTTACTTTGCTAGCTATATTGGAAGACCATTATGTCTTGATGAAACCATAATAAGCTTGGAAAGAATTGGGTATGTTAAAGTTTGTATGGAAGTTAAAATAGACCAAGTTCTTCTTGATAAAGTCCTTATATTAAAACTTAGCTCAATGGATGACATTATAGAAGCAAAAATCAATGTGACTTACTAATAGAAGATAGTATAGGAACAAAAAAAAAGATGCAATGGAAGCGAACTTATAAATCAGGAAAAGGAAGGAACATAGGGAGATGCGGAAGCTAATTTACTTCATGTCAGTCCTCTAAATAACTCAAAAATTCAAAAGACATAAGTTGAGTAATGAAAGGAATATTATTCCCCCAATTCTATAGGCAATAAATCTATTTTGAAAGATAAGAAAGAGAAGCAATCTTCCCCAATAATTGGAAAATGTGCTTAAGAACAAGCCCAAGAACCCTTTTAATAGTTAATTAAATTCTAGAAGTTGTAAGGTCAATAATAGCTCAAAGGAAAAATCAGAAGATAATATATTAGTGAATATTATTGTTGAATCAGGATTAACTAAGGATCTTAGCAAAAAAGGAAAATAATTTCACTCTAACCATTAAAGGAAGTTCTCTTAGGAATGTTAAAGCAAAGGCATTGGTTAATAGACCAAACCTTTCACAATATTAATAATTTAGAATATTAGAGGGCTTAGTGGCCCTAAGAAAAAAGAGTTCCATATGACTTCTTAACTAGCTAAAAGCCTATCAATTTAGGATTTTTGGGGGAAGAAAACTTAAGCAAGAATCTTATAATAAGAAGTTATGGTTTTTGAAGCAAAGTTGGATAGTTATTCAAAATCACAATCATCACTTTAATGTTATAATTCTAGTAGGTTATGACACATCAAAGGCTCTATTAATCACCCTACTATATTTCTCAAGGTTAGAATTAATTTAGTCTATAAAGATTTTACTACCACTTTCATATATGATTCAAACCTGGAGCTTTAAAGAATAAAGTTATGGAACAGTCTAGCATAAGAAGGGAATGGGATCACTGAGCCATGTCAACTAATAGGGGATTTCAATGCAACATTATACCCATCTAAAAATGAAGGGGAAAGATATAATCCAATAAACTAAAATGGAGATTTTCGGGATTGTGTAAATAATCTTAATCTCATGATTTGAACTGTGATGGGAATTTTTTCACTTTACTAAACAACCAGAGCAGGCCCTTATCAATTCCTTTATATACTGCTTTTAGGCAACCTCTAAGGAAGTAATTGAGAAGGGACTATAGAAGAACATCTACGGTTTTGAAGCTAATAAATGTGTGAAAAAGATTAAAGATTATAAATATTAATGGAAATAGGTCTATTTAGAGTGCCAGAGAAGCTCTTATACACATATAAGAGGAACTTGCCATTAACACTAGTAATGCTTTAAAAAAGGAGTAAGGAAAACAAACACTCTCTTCCTATATAAGTGCACTTAACAATCAATACTTGCTTATTAAACAAATACCTAGAATAAAATGTTTAGAGGAGGGAAACATGAATAAAAAATTCTTTTTAAATTTCATCATTTCTAGAGGGACCTCTAATAGAATCTTTGTTATCCTAAGGTAGAATAGAGAATTTATCTTAAATAAAGATGAATTTCTGATCTCAGTTTATGGTTGCTCCCAAAGAACACTTAGTATTTTAACATATGTTCTCTTATGCAAGTCCTTAAAAAGTCTATCAATCACACAATATGTAGAGACAAATTAGAAAAGGTTCTATCCTCTTTAGCTCTAATGATTTTAAAATGACACTCTTCTCATTGAACCCTCATAAAGCACTAAGTCTTGATGACTTCAATGGTTACATTTTCCAAAAATTATGGCATCCCTTGAAGGAACAAGTGACCGTGTGTTTATTGAAGTTTTTTAATAAAGCAACCATGTTGAAAGAACTAAATAGAACCTATCTCACTTTAGTACCAAAATTTCCTAACATAAGGAACCTAAGTGAATACAAGCTAATATACTATTATAACTTGATCTATAAGAGCATCTCCAAGATGTAGGCAAAAGAGCCTTCCTTAGCAATTATTATAGAAAGAAGAGTCCAAATATTTGGGCTATTAAAATTAACTTCCAAAAGGCATTTTGTTCAAGCAATTTTCCTTTATTCATTTCCCAATATGTTTTTAATTTATGCATAAAGGTACTTAATTTTTTTATAAGTCGTAATATAAGAAAGGGGAACAATTTCCTATGTCATAGTAAGTGCAAGGAATTGAAGGTTGTAAGTTTGAATTTCTCTAATGATCTTCTCCTATTATATGGCACCCCTACTAGATCAATCGATATGTTAATGGATTATCTTTAACATTTTAATACCCTTTTAATATTGATAATCAACAGGTATAAAAATCATTTATTTCTATCCATTGGTACTTTGGACCAAACAAAGACTTAAAGCACTTATACATGCCTAGGTATAAAAGAACAACCTCTGAAATACCTTGGTATCCTTATCACTACCTAAAGGCTAACTTTTAGCGATTACATATCACTTTTTGAAGCTATTCACAAGAGAATAAATAGCTAGAAAAATAGATGGCTCTCCTTTTCAAGTAACAGAATGGGCTTATGTAAGGAGAAAAATATAATATAAGATATTGTATATTGCAATATATTTCTTCTATAACTATGCCTAGTGATATATGTTCAAATGTTGATTCATTTGATATACTACACTTAGTGATTAATGCCTTAGAAATGCTTAGGATACTCACTTTAGCTTATATTTGATCTTAGGTACATTTTGGAAGTGAAGGAATTAAAGTGACCCAAAAGTATGTCCATTGAAGCCACCTTCTCAATTTCCATATTCTATTGATTAATATAGCATGAAGAAGAAGAGGATTGAAAGCAAGAGAAAACAATTAAATGCCAAGAAAGATAAGACATGTGTTGGAAATACAATGAAGAAAAAGCTTAGAGCAAGAAGAAGACAATAAAATGAAAACACTAAGAAGAATATTGCATTGTAACTCACGGCTATGCAATATTTTAATTCCACTAACTTTTAAAGCATAAAGAATACATGTGTGTGACATCAAGAGGGGCAGGAAAAATAAAGAAGTGTGACATGAAGATGGCTGACAAGAGGAAAAAGCTTAAATGGTATTGACTATAGCATGACAAAGCTTGGATAATAAAACAAAAATTAGACAGCTACACATTTGGAGGGCTCTCACTCACAGTTGCATGGATTGCATAGGACTGCATATGTATCACGTGAGTTACTAGCTGTCATTCCATGTTTAAAGGTGTCATTCCATGTTTAAGGTATTAAAAAAACAAAGAGATATTGGGGTGTTTTGACTGGAGTAAAAAATGTGAGTGTGTGAGGATTGCTAAAAGGTGGCAGTGTAAAAACACGGAAGAGCTAGAATGGGAGGCTTGAAAAATGCAACACTCGTCCATATTATCTAATTTAAACCTAACTACCTCATGGGTCTTGAAGGTAGATACTAAATAAATAAAAGAGAAGCAAGATGTTGGCTAGAGCTGAAAAAAGAATGGAGGCTGGCGGTGTGCGAAAAAACTGAGAGTGAATAAAAGGAAGACAACTCCTTCAATTTTATCTTCTTCATTTTGGAAGCAAGTGTAGCAACTGGATGACTCACCTTCTCTTTAGTTAAGCTTCATCTCACATACTTTTTAAGCTATGTTTTTCATAATAAAGGTGAGAGTGTTGACTGAAAGAGGAAAAAGGAAGTTGATCTATAACCCTCTTCGATTTTGCAAAGTGGACAAACCTAGCTGAAAACGCTTTTTTTTCTCATTCTCTTATGTTTTCTAGGGAAACAAAGGCGTTCTTAGCTTAAGCTTGGAAACCTATAGAGAGGATGGAAGGGTGGACATCTTGATGCCAGTTCAATGGGAATATTAATGGCAAGTCACGATTAAGCTATTTCATCCTATTAATAATGTAATCTCTTTTCGGATTGTTATGTTGTTTATGTTGATTGAATCGTGTTTGGATAGATGATCAGAATATGTTATTTTGATTGTTCTAATTTGAACCTATTAATATAATGTTGAATGTAATCCGTAATTGTTACATTTAATGTAAAACCATAAACTTTTCCTTTCATGCATTTATAAAATTTCATTTCGTATGAATGATGTTTTCGGGTAAATGTAAATTTTAATTTTGCTAAAAGGTGAATTCGGTAATCGATCCTGAATGATTTGAAAATACCTGAGACAATATTAAAGTCAAATGATAGTTAAAAAATATTGAAGTTGACTGGCATAGAAATGGACCAAAAATACTTAAACATAAGGACATAAACCGAGTAAACTAAGCATGAGAGAATCAAGCATAGTTAAGGACACTTAAAGTAAATCGATCCAACTTAGATGTTGATATGTTTAGGTGCAACATGTTAATAAGTGGACATGAAACTCCTATCAAAATTGGACATTTTTTCTTAAGCCATTTAATTATTTTGGACAAGAAATAATACATGTACATGTAAACGAGCCTTAAGTGGCAGCTATCATGTACATAAAGAGACTATTATTATTTTAGAACAAGAATACATTAAAACATCATATTGCCACATTCATGAAGGAGTAGATATGAGGGACATAAAATTCATTACATGTGAGACCAATACATGGTGTAAACGTGTGCCATTTTGGTAAGACAAAATCAAAACAACTTGTTATATGTAGGAGACAAGAGCTAATGTGGATGATTTAAGAAATTAATGGGTTAATTAAACAAAGATGGTAAGAGCTAACATAATGGATAGTTGTTGGAAATAAATCATGCAACGTGTTGGACAACTTTCTACAACGTCTAACTTGCACAAGGATGATGAAGGAGCTACTCCACCTTCATTCCACCAACCTTTTACTACTCCTTTGGACTAGAATTGATGATGGATAATTGAAGTTGCTCCCTTTGCGCATAGATCTTCCAAGTTTTTATCTCTAGGAAATAATTTCTGCATGGTGCTTAATCTTTCAATTGTGGATATCTTCATCAACGCCATCTATGTGCAGGGAAAAGATGGACAACACGCTACCACATGATTTTGGTATGCTAAACCACTCTTGTCCATCCTCTTTAATTGGTCACATGAATGCTTAAGCTGGGTACATGAATTCCCTTACTAATCACATGAATATTTGAGCTGATTGCATAGTTAAATAAAGAAAAAAACAACATGGTAAATGGTGAGAAAACAACCTAGTTACATGAAAAGAAAACAACATGCATATCCATATCCTATGTATGTTATTCAACGGTTATTAATTAGCAGCATATAGATACTATATATGTGGCCCAATGGCTGTTCAATGGCAGTATGTATGTTGTACATAATTCAGTAGTTCAATGCAAAGAAGATAGCATGTATACACTGTTTATATTATTTAAATGAAAAAAGACAACATGTATAAATTATAGGCATTGTTCAATAACTGTTTAATGGTTGAATGAAAAGAAAACAGAAATTTATTCATATTAAATGCAAAGATTTTGACTTAAGTCCTTTGTCATAACATTTGTAAAACAAGGAGGTAAGTTATGGATGTATTTGGCAGGTTTTAGGAACCCTTCAGGGGTATCCCTCATAGCTGAGTAAGACAATAAAGTTTTCTCGTCATCATAAACTCATAAATAGTAAGGAAAAAGCACCGAACATCAATGATAGATGACAAATTATGATGTATCTTTAAATTAATTTTGTAAAGATGTTTTTTTACCTTACTATGAAAAGTATGTTTATGAATAATTTCATTGGTGCTACTACTTGAATTTAAAAGTCAATCTATAACATACCACTATCATAGAGCATATACTCGAACATCTAAAGATATTCAAGAACATAACCTATGAGCATGACATGTTAGAGCAATCATATTCACTATTATGGCATCATACAGAGCATAAGTGATCATAATATTAACATTTCTCATTTAATTTCACAAACATCATTTGCATTGTCATTACATCTCATAATCCATATATGTACATTACAAAAAATCTACGAGTTTACTATCCTTTACAAAATATCTAACATGAAATGAGATGCTAACATAAACAATCTATCTAAACTCCTCAAACATCAGTTGACCAAACCTTTAAGCCATTCCTGATTCCAAAATTGATTATACTAGACTGCTACTAGATTGCCTTAAGCTAGGTCTCTTTAGTACCTGAAAAATTACGCTGTAATTTTGATGAGTTTTACAAATTCAGTGAGTGAACCATCATCGAAGTGCTCACTCGAGTCAAAACATAACATCACAAGTGTATTACATTAGCTTGAATTAGTTTCCATATAGTTTTGTATACCAAATCACACTATACATCATATCTCAATAAGCACATTACAATACAAACATGTCAAATAATCTTTTAAAAGCAATCCAATCGTTCAACTTAATCATTCATATCATCAACATCTATACAACTATTGTAGATCACTATATCAACACAATTTAGTACTTTTTTCACAATCATTCACTTGTACACAAACATAGCATAACATTATATGAACTTAATTTAGTCATTCTTTACAATGATTCATATAATACATGTAAAGATATATATGCAATGCACATGAAACTCTACTTTTATTTTTATTTTGTTATGACTGAGCATCTATTTAACTGTCCTGTATTTATTGTAAATACCGGGCTCATTTCAGATACTGTCCTATACCCATTGTGGATATCGGGCTCATTAATCATTGAGTCTGTGGCTTTATATGCACATTTAAGAGCTTTAAGCTCCTTTTTACATTGGTTACTCCAGTCACAACTTCTTTATTTGATCATACATATCGATTGAATGATGCATTAAATCACATATTATGCAATCAATAACTCTCATTCAATGGGAATAATCATAAAGCACATTCATCGGATCTAGGTCCAGCATTCAACATATAGTTGAGAGCACAATTTCCATATTCACATTCAATTTGCAAGCACTTCTAATACAGCTCCAAATATTAAACTCCTCGGACCATCAATGTCCGGAATTAACACAATCATAGCAATAACAGTTCAGTATTTAATAGTTAATTAAGAATAATTCAAATAAAGTGAGTAAACATCTAGGTTAACTCATAATCTGCTCTAATTGGTTATTACCTTGACGAGTCGATAATGTCTGGATGATGTCAGTCAATTTGTACTTCTAAATCATGCAATAAACACGTATATACACATTAATAACTTGTTTAATCAAATAAGTACTGAATCATACACATGGATATGTGTTATGTTCGATGCATGCTTAATTGACTTTTTCTAGGTATGTATCCTTAATCACAAGTCTTGATCATTCAAATATTATAGCTTATACTTAACTTGTTTTCAATTAGGTTATGCCTTAAGTAAGTTTGATTACTTCAAATTCATCACTCATTCATTTATACCTAGTTCATATTGTTCATATCCTTTGAATAACATTTTTATTCATAAGAACATCTTTATACCATTAACAACTCATACTTCCCAAATTCCTATACATTGATATAAAAAACATCCATTCCTTAAGTTTCAACATCAATTAATAGTCTAAGCTTATCAAACCCTTAACCAATTAATCCAACATCAAACTAGGTTCATTTTCAAGCCTCATTCAAGTTCAAATACCCCAATGTAAAGTGTCTTATCCTCATGTGGTTCAACAATTGCATAAAATAGAATTTACCATGTCAAAAGCTTGCTCATGATCATGCCACCTTCCCACGATCATGACAGAAGCTAATGCATCTTCCCACAGTCGCGGGATGAGTGCCACGATCGTGGACTACCCATTTTCTTACGATTTTATAGATTTAAACACCTTCATTCCAATTGCAAAACACCTTCACAATAGTTCCTAAATTATGTCTCAAGTATACCTTAATTATATGTCAATTTCTCACCAATCTCATCTCTAATTCTAACTCAGAATCATTCGTTTGGTAGGTCATAACTATTGTCTTTCATGCATCAAAGCAAAATAGAAACTATCCAAGTTATATGATTAACAAGAAATGATTCAAATAAGCAAATGGATAAGCTCTACAGTCATTTATTACTTGGCACCAATCATGCCTTCGTTTTAGAAAATTTGTCTTGTAAACTCAAACAAAACCAAATTGTAGAAAGAAAACTACAATTTAAATACATCATATTACTTATGATAATAGAAATGTATTATGAAATTCCCATTTGCTAAAATGCTACAAAAGGACATTCGAACAATAGGGCTACAAGCATTTAAGAGTTTTCCCCACCCCCACTTCTTACCTTTAATATGGTGGTACTAACCAATCGTGAATTATAACCCATTTTATTAGATTATATGAACTAGTGCATCTGAAGTAGCATTCATCTCAACGTATGGATTAGTACATCAAGGTATAACTTTATAAAAGTGAAAGGAAGCTTTTATCTATGCATCAATGGCTAAGAAACAGGAAAATACACCAATCAAATACTAGTCATAAGAACCATAAACAAAGCTAAGGCATAATAGCACATATGGATTCTAATTATAAGATTATAGTATAAATAAATCTATATAAAGAAAATGAATGGAAATAATCAAGAAGAAGAGAATCTATTATTTAACCTATGATAACATTTTCAACTCATCTTTGGAAAAAAGATCCATCCTCTGAATCAAAACACCAACATTGATTTTCTATAGTCATCTTAGAACTAAAGTACATGAATCGTATTGGTTGAAATATGTCTAAGAGGTTCAGCCAAATCTGGTAAATGTATTAAAAACTTGCTTTAAGAATTCTATCTAATACACTAGCTATAAGAAAAGAAGAAAAGGCCAAAGTTTAGGACAAGCGTTATATAGTTGCATGATTGACAAAAATATGACTCGATTAAACAAGTGGACCAGCTAAGATGTTGCAAAAAGACATTGAACCAATAGGGCTACAAGCATATTCAACAGTCTTCCCCAACCCCACTTCTTACTTTTTCTTGGTGATACCAACCAATCACAAATTATAATCTAGTTTAATGAATTGTATAACTAGTGCATCTAAGTACCATTCATCTCAAGGTATGAATTAGTGCATTAAAATTAGACTTATGAATGATATTGTACCATATAGTTCAATACTTCCAGCGATACTCCTTCACGCATAGAAAAAGAGAACATGATAAAATATTATGAAAAGACCCCTAACCTAGTGTTAACAGGGTACTGGGACACATTAGCACCTTACTAACTTTAAACGTACTACTATGATTGGGTTTACTATTAGTGCGATTAAACTAGCAAAAGGGCATGTGAGTTTTTGCAATCGCTTGAACAAAGTGTGGGAGAGTTGGGGATTTTGGGATGCTTCTGCAATCATTTGAAGAAAAAGAATTAGTAAATTGATTTTGTGATAAAACGGTGAATATTGAAGATTGTACAGAATTTGTGTGATATAAAACAGTAAGTATTGAAGAATTTGCTGAAGGTAAAATAATTAGCTTTATAATTATGGGACCTACTTTCATTTAGAAATAAGAATACCACATCATTGAGTCCTCTTGATGTGTAAAATGTTTTTTTAAGGCCGCATTGTATATGATGTGGCATTTAACTTTGGAGGGTAACCACCGTCAGATTTTTCGTCCTTATATGGTTTGTTTCTAAAACATTAAGGGTTAAATTGAACCCTACGAAACGTTAGGGTTCAACTTAAATTATGGTGTAAACGTTAAGGTTTAAATTATACTTTGAATCTATCAACTTATGTAACATTCGTCTATCACATCTGACTTATCAAAATTCCTAAATAACAAAAAATGTTTAACTGAAATTAAGGAAAAATAAGGTATTTTAAGAAATGTCTAATAAAAAAGAAGATGCATTTTAAAATAGGGTTCTTCAAATAAGATTCATATATTTAAAAGAAAAAATCTAGATTTGTTATTTTAATAATTCTCATAACTTTTATAATTAATATTATCTAAATTACTCTCATTTATTAATATATAAAATAATTTAAGCAGTATTTACATAGTGTTTATAAAAATCATCAAAATAGTAATCATGTAAGAACTCTATTATTAAAGTTGTAAGTCCTCGATGAGTGGAGTCTATGATGAACTCACTTTGTGGCCAAATAATGAGTCAAATGGCACATGAGTCCAAATTTACAATTAAGAGATGATTATTAAAAGAGAATTAAGATGAAATTAATGAAAAGAATAATTAAGAACTTCATTAATATTTTCCTTTTTCAAAAAGCAATTTAAAACTTTCTCGATAAAAAAACTTCAAATAAAAGGGTAATTACATAAACTCTGGTTTAGGCCTACACAACCCGAGTATCTTTGACGGTTTGGCCCAGCCCAATAACACCGATGTTGGTTGATTTTACAAGTCTTGGCTCAATTTGCAGAAGCATAAACCTACCGAACTTCGCCGTTGTTCCTCCCAGCATTTCCCGTCTTTGGCTCTCTTCTCTCTCTCATTCGCACTTGTTCTTCATGTCTCTCCTGTTATCTGTCACTTCATCTGGTCTCTTCCCACCTCTCACTGTGCGTAACCATTGTTTTATTCTCTTTGTTGTGGACTGAATCTATATTCCGTTTTGCCTTATTCTTCTCTTACCTTGTAATGCATACTCTGTTTGTTCTGGAATACGTTACATACTTCTTGATCATAATTAATCTACTTAGGATTTCTACGTCATTCCTTTACCAATCTGAAAAGTATGCGTTTTGTTGAAAATATTGCCACTATATGTTAGAAGTATATGATTGTTATGAGATCAAAACCCCACTCTTTGCTTGAGTTATATTCTGTCTTTCTTAACTATGGAAGAAAATTGTGTTTGGAGAGAAACCCAGTGCAAATGTCTCGCACATTCTGTATTTCCGCAATGTCTGCAATATGTTCGACGATAAGCCAAGCCCAAGTTCAAAGTGGTTTGCAGCAAGCAAAGGACACAGCTGAAGTCCTTAAGACGTGGGGTTGTAGTGAAGATGATGTCCAGAAGCTATTCTCTTCTCGACCTTCTTTACGCACTGCTGATCTTGCTGTACTTCAATCCAAACTACGTACACTTGAGAGCTTAGGTATCAGATCGAGTGACCTTGTCAGAATCATCTGTTGTCGTCCAAGGTTATTCAGTTGTAGGATTAATAATTGCTTTAATGAACGTATAGATTTCTTTATGACAATGTTTGGATCCAGGGAGCTATTGCGTAAGGCAATTATAAGGAATCCTTCGCTCTTGACATATGATTTCCATGATAGGATTAAGCCCGTCATTGCACAATATGAAGCACTTGGCATTAGCGAAGGGGATCTGTGCTCATTGATCTTGTCTCGGCCCACTTTGATTCCTCGATCTTCCTTTAATGACGAGAAGATGGAATACATATGCAAATCTGGAACTTCCAAGGATTCCAAGATGTACAAATATGTCGTTAGCATTGTCGGTGTGTCCCGGATTGAGACAATACGTCGAAAGGTGGCGAATATTGAGAAGTTTGGATTCTCTGATCACGAGATTTGGAGTCTATTTGGACGTTGTCCTATTTTGTTGACAATGTCAGTCGACAGGGTTCAAAGGAACATGACGTTTGTTGTGGCTGTTATGAAGCTTCCTGCCAAAGTGGTACTAGATTATCCCTTTTTACTGCTGAGTAATCTGGAGTGTGTATTGAAGCCACGGGTACTTCTTGGAAAGAAGATACAAGATATGCATCTTTTCCCACAAATCATAGGACCTTTAATGTTGCGGGCCCTGAGGATGACTGAGGAGAGATTTTGTAAGGTCTTTGTTTCTTGCCATCCAAAGGGGGTTGCTGAGGATCTAATGGAATTTTATAAAAATGCGAAGAAGGTAAGGAGATTAGCTGAAGCCTCCAAGAAATGCTTACATGAAGGTTTTCCTTTTTAAAAGGTGTCACATATGCTCCAATGGATCTAAAGTCAACTACATAAATCTGGTAAAGAAATCCTCGTCTTGTCTCTTGTTGAGGTTGAGAGACTACTTCTGATTTATGCTTTACTGTGCCAAGGCACTTGAAGCAATGTTCACAACTATCCTTCAGCAGGAAACACAAAGTAGATTGATACAATGGAAATGTAGCTACTATGTTGGTCCGAATGGGGATTGATTGAGCGTTGAATATTGCACATAAAAGGCTCTGGTAGAGTGAGATTCCGAGAACATGATTCAGGGGCTCTGGTCTGGCTAAAGTCTTCTGACCAACCATTTTACTTCTGTATATATTGAAAAAGAGTTGGACGATGCAAGTGAGATGGGTTACAGATTTTGGATCTGGTAGGTTAGCAATGTTCCTCAACCCATCCATTAATCTGTATGTTGTTCTCTTTCTCAAACCCTTTGCCATTTCAATGGGTGTCAAGACTCTATTTTAGGAGTAACTGGAATATAATCCATAATTTTGTTATTGTATGTTTTCTATTGAAGTCCATTCGTACCATATGATTCTTCTAACTAGCAGTAGACAGACAATTTGGGCGACCTACACTTTGAAAATTGTGAGGCTTTTAGTTGCAGATAGCTCTGTTATGGTTGTATAATTGTATTGCAGGATATTGAATCATCAAATAATGCAAGGAGAAAAGTTAAGAAATCAGTGATAAATGAATTCCAAGATAAAATGAAGAAGCTAAACAAAGGAAGTAGTCATGATGGTGCATATACATGATCGTGTAGGAATGCGGATGGAGCGTTGAAGACCATCTGCATGCATGATAGAGGGCATGGAGCAACCAGTCCACAATCATGCAAATTTGAGATTTTTTAAGTCACGAGATTTTTATACTTTTTGAGATTTGGGGCTATTTTTGGAATAAAACAAGTATAGAAACCCTAAAAAGAACCTTGGAAGGATCAAGAAGTATTAAAGGCAAAGAGAAACATCAAAAGATGGGGTTGAAAACCTAAAAGAAAACATCAAAGAGAAAAGTCTAGAAGAGCAAAAAATTCAGAATTTTCTAGTTTAAGGACAAGGAAGAGAAAACATCCACAAGTCAAACTTCTATTCTTTTCTTTTCTTTCCTTATCATTAAATGTTGATTATGGATAAGTTTAAATTATGATCAATTCAAAAGTAATTTCTAAAACAAATTTAGCAGTCCGTTTTTGAGTATATAGCCATGTAAGTCTCTCAGGTTGTGCAAATTCGCAAATTTTGGGAATTTTTTAGTATATACGGTCTAACATACGATTGTATATCAAACTGTGAATTACCCAAAACTTTAAAAATTATTATAAAAAGATGTTAATGGAGGCAAAAAGGGAGAATAGACTTTTGGAGATGATTCTAGATATGGAGAATGTCCAAAAAGGATGATATTGATCCAGGGAAGTAGAAAACATGAAAAAATCATCAAAAGGATCCAATAGAATACAAGATTAAACATCTAACTTGCAAGAACATTTGATAGGAGAAAAAGGAAGATTTAGAATTATAAACTCTTTGTTTTCAATTACGTTTTTCTTCTAGTTTATGTTTGATTTCATTTTCTATCATGTGTAACTAAACATCTTTAGTGATATGAACACTAGTTTGTCCTATAACATGTTTTGATTGATATATTGTGATTAATTTTGTGTTTAATATATGTTTTAATATATCCAGGATATTAGTGTATAATCTGATTTTATAACATAGAGATTCAGAAATATTGCGTATGAATAGATCTACCATAATTGAAAGGAGTTTATTGCAAATATAGAGATAGGTCGACATAAATCTCCTTGATTAGGGTCAAATCTTATAACAGAATTCACAAATCGATAAAGTAATCTTAGTAACTTTAACATGAATAATATCGATTGATAATTCTAGGTTAGTTGTTAGTAGTCTCAAGTGAGTTATAGCGTACAATAGGAATTTCTATGATTCAATAGTTAATAAAATAATTGTATAACAAAGGTCAATTATTTAAGGGTTTTAGGGGAGATTTATAGCCTAGACACTACACAAAAGATCTACTATTATAGCAGTGGTGAGTCTAGGTCGATCTGGGTTGGTTAAGAAAATAAAATGAAACTAAACTAGTAAAGACAAATTTTAAAAAACATATAAAAATGATGAATGCATTAGGGACTCGGTTCTCTGGTTCTATACCCAATTAAACATATCTTATTAAATTTAGGTCTTCATATCTCTCTTTGAATTATTAGTCGTAGATTACCAACAAACTTTGTTAATCCCAACTTTTCCTTAGATCATAGTTAATTAAGAAGAGTTCGTTAATTAACCTTAGCTATCAGATAACCTAGGAGACACTATCTAAGTTTAATCGGAAAATTGCCCTATGAACCAGAAAAATAGACCAATCTAAGCAATAATCACACAAGTTTGATCTATTTAACCTAGGTTACATTATTCCTAATGGCATAGCATGTAACGCTACGTAAAATAAATTAGACCTACTACTATATTAGTGGTGAGTTTAGATCGATCCTACATAGAGTGTATGTAAAGCTTTCAAAATGAAAATAATTAGTGTTTAGGTTATTGGGCTTGGTTTATTGAACAAGAAAATAAAATGAAACAAAACTAGTAAAGACAAATTAAATAAAACATGTAAAAATGATGAAAAATGATGAATGCATTAGGGACCTAGTTCTTTGGTTCAATCTTAGCCTACATCTAACTAAATATGTTTCATTGAATTATTGTCTTCACATCTCTCTTTGAACTATTGGTCGTAGATTAACAACAAGTTCTGTTAATCTTAATTTTTCCTTAGGAGATAATTATTTAAGAAGAGGTTGTTAATTAACTCTAGTTATCTGATAACCTAAGAGACGCTCTCTAAGTTTAATCGGACAGTCGCCTTACGAATGAGAAAAACAGACCAATCTAAACAATAATCACACAAGCTCAGATTATTTAACCTAGGTTATGATATCCTTAACAAATTAATACCGTTAGTTGTCACATACGACTTCAAACACAACTATTATTTATCACATTCAAATTCTAGCAATGGGATTTCATAAAAAACAATTCAATAGAGTATCAAAATCATTCTCATACAATACTCAATCAATACATACAAGATAACGTAATCAATCTGAAAAGAGAGTAAGAATAACAAACATAATGAAAAATATGCTTAACTGGGTTTGTCAACGTTAATGTCATCTCTAAACTAGTGTTGGGACGTCTAGCCCTTCATCTTTTCCATTGGTCTCCAAGCATCAACCAAGAACACCTTTGTTTCTATGGAAAACAAAAGAGAAAAAAATAATCAAGAAGCAGTTGTTGTTCAATTTTTCTCTAGCCTTCGCACACTTGGAATCGAAGAGGACCAAATGAAGGAGTTGTTGTCTCCTTTTATGCCCACAAAAACTCTCTCCTAGTCGTCCTAATGTTACAAAACCAAAGAGGACAAAAAAAGCAGTTGTTGTCTCCTTTTTTCTTAACTAGTTGCCACTCCCAACACCCCTCGTCGTTTGTATATTCAAAAGCTACCTTAAAAACATGAGGCAGCTAGGTTAAAATAAGGTAGCTATTGCTGAATGGACAGCTGTCCATAAAATTCACGTAGCATTGTTATTTGATCCTCTTTCGGTTATTCCTTTTCTAGCTCCTCTTCACATCACACACAACATTTCTTTATACCTTAAACACTAGGTTAAAAGTGGAATGGCAGCTGGCTCTTCTCACGTGAGTGAGAGATGTCCTATGGTGTATGTGGTGTCTCACTCACGTAAGACACCACAAATGGCACAGCTTGCATTGCATGGGACTCCTTGCATGGGTAAATTGTATAGGCTATAACAATTTAATGAATTGTTTCACTCGCTTTGTAACCTTCTTCTTCTTCTTCTTGCTCCATGAAGACAAGTGAGTGCGAATTTTTGAAAATGACCTAAATATTGTGCTTTCAACTCACTTTAGCTCCTTCGCTTTCGAATTGTGCCTAAAACTATATATAAACTAAAGTAAGTATCTTAAGAATTTTTGTATCATTAATCATTAAATGTTATTGAATAAATATACAACCAATTAAACACATATCAATTTCTCCTACACTTAGCTTTTGATTGTCCTCAGGCAAAACATTATATTCAAATTCACTGACCCAAAATATTTGCTCATTTCCCATATTTCCTACGAATACATAATCATAAGAAAAGATGAATGACTTTCAAAAACCATATCATGAAATTAACATTTAAGGTATCTACTCATGATCAACCAACATTCAATACCTTAGAAACTGAGCAATCTAATGGTAGACTTAGATAAAATGTAGGTTACACTTAACATCATTAAAGATCATGACATTCCACAACTTTGCAAATCATTTCATTTCTCCACCACTAAGATTCACATGCATAATCATGAATCAAATGAATTTTTAGGATTGTAATGTGGGTGAGGTTAAGGTAAGATGTATTTAGTTAAAGTAGTATGAAATCCCTCAAAGCTAGTGAAACAAAGAAAAAAACTCAATTTAACATCAAGTACAAAAACGAAAGTTCACTCACAATTGTGTACATTAACTATGATGAATGCAAAAACCATTTTTCCTAACTCAAATTCAAGCTCTCATACTATAAACTGCATCAAACATATATCACTACAAAAGTTTATCATAAACAAAACTTTGTAACTATAGACCATTGAAAACAACATTTACCTCATATCTAACATACGCAAGTAACCCATTCAATTCAACTTTAGGAGGAAAGATTACTCATAAATAACTTTGCAATACATATGCATTTCATCATTGATACTTTTATTTAAACATTTTTCTTTTTGTTTTTTACATTGAAAGAAGTTACATCAACATGATAATTTAAATGATAAGACTTAATTGGCATCCCAACAATTATAACCATCCCACATATATGCATATCCCCACACTTAGAATTTTGTACGTCCACAAACTTAATAATCAACAATTGCTTCACTAGCTTTAAGGCTTAAGTGAGACACTTATTTACGTTTAAAGCATGTAATATGGTTAATAGAAAAAGAAAGGTTCATAAAGCTTAAACGGGGTTGATAAATGAAAATTCATATAAATGAGTTGGCTAATATAGCTTGTACAAACAAAGAATGCCCAATCATTTTCATGTTAATGCTGTGATAAAAATGTGGTCTTAAATAGAAAATCAAAGCAAAGTCAACATGAACATGTCATGAAGGTCACTCATAAATAAAAAGACAATGAGACTTATATGAATGTGTCAATCTAATAAGGTTCAAAATCTTATTGGCTTTTGTCTACTACTAGTCACTACTCTTCTAAAGATAATGCATATCGACCAATCATAAGAGTAAAAGTACATGTTAAAGTTTCCATGGAATTCTTTAGTCAATTCATTATCTAATAATGACTATATATTCATAGAAGCAATAAAAAAATGAGAAAATATTTGTTTTTTATTCTCTCTCTCATTTTGTTGAAAATTTGAAAACACATAAAAACAAACAAACTTAAAAATAAACATGCTTATAAGAAAGAAATGTAGATATGTAAAAAAAGAAATAAACTTCCCTTAAATTGCCTCCCAAGAAGCGTCTCGGATTAGTGTCGATGGCTCGACTCCTTGTTTTTCTCACACGTGACAAAATTGTAATATTTGGGTGTCATGTTCGCTTCCTCCACTTAAGGTTCACATACATGGGCTTCCTTATCTTTAAATTTCTGACCTCTATTGAGTCCATACACTTGGAAAGATCTCGAATGTCTCTTCTCCTTTTTCTCTTTCGCTTAATTTCTCTAACCTGCTAGGTAAAAGCAAAGAGTCATTCTTAACAACAAACTGGAATTCAGTATTTACCTCAGAGCTAAAAGATATAGTTTTTTCTCCTTTAAGCTCCTTCTCCACTTCTTCGACACAAACAATTCCTTGAGTAGTCCACCCAATATTCTTAAGCTTCTCATCACTTTGTAAAGCCTCTACGCTAACCTCCCTTGATACACCTCGGGTTGATATAGTTGCATCACTTCACCTTGTGAGGCTAGGTGGTCGAGAGCTTCTGCCAGCTAACTTATTTGGCTTGCCAATGTTTGAATTCTAAAATTTATGTCCTGCTGGAATTGCATCTCTTCCTGTTGAAATTGCATCATATCCTCCTGGAACTTTTGTACACTCTGTTAAAGACCTTGTTGAAGTTGAATAGTATTAGCAATCATAATATTAAGCCAGTCTTTCGTCGACGTACTTGAGTTTTATAAGTTTTCCAAATCTTTGGCGCTTTGCCTTCCATCCTGCTGGAATTGTAGAGTATTCTACTAAATCTGTAAATTATTATGTTGAATTTGGATATTATTAATAGCTATAAGATTGAGCATATCTTCTAGAGATAGACCGGAGTCAGAATAAGAAGCTTCTGGTCTATATGAGAATTGTTGTATATCCTGCAAACTATCATGGAAGTAATTATACTAGTTATCTCATCCATAACTACAGTTTGTATGATCATTCCAAACATGGTCATAAGATTGGGAAAATGAGTTCTATAAAAAATTACTTCCA
>JANPWT010000007.1:8064849-8083076 GCA_024678245.1 Erythroxylum densum
AAAAAATGAGATTCTGCCTTTAGAAGTGTCAAAAATCTCTATTTCCTTAAGTTGTCCTGTGAATGTCTGTTAAACGGACATCCATGTCCGTTTAACGGACTTGTATCGGGTTTGAAAGCTCATTTGGCCCGAGGAGGTCCGTTAAACAGACATCCATGTCTGTTAAACGGACATTGAGTGGCCTGGGGGTGTTTTTGCACTTGAGGAGGTCTGTTTTAACAGACATAGGGTTTCCCCAAACCCCTCCAAAGCCCCTCCAAAGCTTCCTACATCCAACCTAACATCATATGCACTCAATATCACCCCAAAATCAACTCTTCTAGTGCCAAAACACTTCATAACAACTCAAACACCAAATTCATCTCATAAAATTCTTAAATCTCAACACATTTTGTTCATCAACGCCACAATTTCCTACCATTCACCATAGCTATCACATACATAACTCCTATACAACATCCTAACTTGTAACAATCATATCCTTCCATTTCGACGCCCAAAAATTACAAACTTCATACCGTTGGCAAGATAGAAAGGTCTTCTACAACTTTCAAGAAGACAGTTTTCATCAATTCTAATTAGGTCATTCCAAAATTTCCCTTGCATTCATAACACAAACCTACCCCTATGATAATTTGAAAATAGCAATAAAAAGGTTTGAAAAGCCATAAACATCCATAATGCATATGTATTTCATTCGCATCAAAAGAAGAGTTTTACAACGCTTTAGTGGGCATTTTGAGCCACTTTACAACATAATTCAAAATACAAACTTAATAAAAGCAACAATTTCTCAAAATGCAACTATAACATTGTTTTACAAATTCTAACTTCAAAAGATCAAAAGAACAAAAGTGCAAATTGGAGTGTAGCCTTGACGCTCAACTCGATCACTCAACATCTTGCTCATCGCCTATGGATGGGAAGGTGTGGGGGTGAGCTTAACGCTCGTGGGTAACACTTTTATAATCAAAAACAAGCAAAAACAATTGAAAACCTTCTTGATTATAGCAATTTCTCACAAAAATCCATAAAACATATATTTCTCAACTTTGTCAAAACCCATTAACAATTCACATAAGTTAAGCATTCCTCAAACTTTTCAATACATGTAAACACATAAGCACATCACAAATGGTTTGGGCAAGTCCATAAACATGACGAACTACACAATTCCATATAATGGCCTTATGTAGTCGTAGACTTGAGGGAGTCCATAAAGGAGCTCTGGGCTACTAGCGGGCAGGCGGGAGAAGCCTTGACTTGGTCAACGTGCACGTGACAGTTCTTGGATGGACTAAACCAAACCCACATAACATGTAATTCATGAACTGAAAATATTTTGCCCAAATGGCACATTCTTGAAAACTTGTTTTTCATGCACATGACATATTTCACAATTCAACAACCAAAATCCCATACCAATCATAAAAGCCATTTTTCAACTTATTCAAAACCTCAAATACAACAATTGTAGATCAATTGTAAAGCATTCCCACATCACAAAACTCACATACAAAAAGCATGTAGCAACTTCTCAAGCATACAAAGATCAATAAATGCACTTTTCTATGGTAGTTGGAAAATCATTGATTTCATTTACTAATTCTAAAATCCGAGAAAAGTTCGGAGTCCAACACAGCCCATGGTAGGAACTTTGACCATGTTTTGAGCTACTCTTGTGTGAAGCATTGGAGATAGGTTTCGAGGCAACAATTGACAACTTCAATTTGTCCGTCAGATTATGGATGATAGGTAGTTCCTATGCGAAGCTTGGTTTGACTCATCCGGAAGAGTTCCTACCAAAAAGTGCTGAGAAATATGACATCTCGGTCTGAAAGAATGGAACGTGGTATCCTATGTAATCGTATAATCTCTCTGCAAAAAATGGCAGCCATAGTCTTAGCAATAAAGGGGTGAGATAGAGCTAAGAAATGGGAATACTTGTTGAACTTGTCAACGATCACCAGAATTGTATCATAACCTGCTGAACAGAGTAAGCCCATAATGAAGTCAAGAGATACGTCTTCCCATATTGGGTGTGGGAGAGGTAAAGGTTGCAAAAGATCTATCGGAGCAAGTGTCTGGTATTTGTTTTGTCGACAAATCTAGCAAGTTTAGACATATTTTTTGACATCTTGCTTCAAATGGAGCCAAAAGAAATTGGTAGTCACCCTTTTTAGAGTTTTTAAGTAACTACCATGTCCCCCAATAGGAGTGTTATGGACTTCAGCAAGGATTTTTTCTTTTAGTGGTGGAGTATCGAGAATTACTAACCTTGTGGTGGTCAGCAATATGAAAATCAGGATGCAAATCGGGTTGTTGGATGATCTGCCCCATGATTTGAATGGTGTAGGGATCGATTTTCAATGCTTATTACAAAAAATTGAAATCCATTGTGACAGGTAGTACCATCGCCATAAAATCAACATGTTGTGGGCGACGTGACAGACGTCTGTCTCTTTGTTATCGCTGCCAGTTTTGTAACAAATGGTAAAATCAAAAGGGAGAAGTTTTATCATCAATTGCTGCTGATCATTAGTGGTTATCCTTTGACTGAGAAGAAACTTCAGGCTATAATGATCTATTTTAACAAAGAATAGGCGTCCCAGTAAATAGTGTTTCCATTTTTGTAAAGCAAGGACCAAGGCCAGTAACTCTCAATCATAGGTAGACTTGATGCGGCTGGAGAATGCAAGCCCCTTACTAAAGTAAGTAATGGGATGCTCTTGCTGTAGTAGTATTGCGCCAACTCCTGATGCAGATGCATCACACTCAACTGTAAAAGGGAAAGAGAAATTTGGTAAGTGTAAAACAGGAACCGTGGTCAATGCCTTTTTTAGTTGGTTGAAGGCTTGTTCTGCAACTGTATTCCAAACAAAACCATCCTTCTTAGTAAGATTTGTTAGTAGGCGTGCAATAATTCCATAATTCTGAACAAAACGCCGATAGTAACCGGTTACCCCAAGAAATCCCCATAATTCTTTCACATTTTGAGGATAGGCCACTCCATAACTGCTAAATTTTTCTCGGTCTACAGCTACCCCTTGTTGAGAAATGACATGCCCTAAAAACCCAATTTGTGACACCCTAAATGAACATTTCTTTGGATTTGCAAGAAAAAAGTTGGTGGCCAAGAGTTGAAATGTAGTTCGAAGATGATCTTGATGATGCTGCATACATTTACTAAAAACTAAAATGTCGTCAAAAAACACCAGTATAAATTTACAGAGGTGTGGTCTAAAGAGGTCGTTTATGGTATCTTGAAAACTAGAGGGTGCATTATTGAGGCCGAACGACATTACCACAAATTCATAGTGCCCTGAATGTGAGCGAAAGGATGTTTTGTGTATGTCATCTGGATTCACTCTGATTTGATGGTACTTCGAATGTAAATCTATTTTGGAAAAAACGGTAGCTCCATGTAACTCGTCTAAGAGTTCATCTCTTTTAGGAATGGGGTACTTATTTGGAATGGTGATTTTATTAAGGTTGCGATAATTAATACAAAACCTCTAAGAACCATCTTTCTTCTTTACCAGTAATACAGGACTAACAAAGGGAATCTGGCTTGGTCAGATGAATCCCAAAGCCAGTAAAGTAGACGCTTGGTTTTGTATTTCGATTTTTTGATGGTAAGGGTAACGGTAAGGGCATAAATTTGGTGGTGTAGCATTAGGGAGCAATGGTATTTTATGTGAGTGAGTGCTGAAGGGTGGTAAAGTCTATGGATTTTTAAATATATTGGTAAATTCTAAAGGCAGTGGTTGGATATAAAAAGGAGATTCTAGTATCTTAGGTAATTTATTTAGAACCTAAAAAGAAACATCTTCTGCATCTTTTATTCGAACTTCCTGTAGTTTATACCTCTTGCCATTCAGAAAAAAAATAACATGAACATCTAATTCCAATTTGCTTGAACGGTATGCAAAGATGCCAGCTATTTAATTCCCAAGACTAAATTCGTGCCTCTAATGGTTAATGGAAAGAAATCTTGTCCAATGGTGAGATTGGGTTGCTGAATTGAGAGGTCTTTGCATATTTTATCACATCGAACGATATCTCCATTACTGATTTGAACTCCAAAGGATGTAACTGGTTGTACCTTAAGGTCTAACTCACAAGCCAAATATGATATGAACTGGGTGGAAATGACAAAAGAATATAAGAAGCTATACTGAGTTTATAATGCTAGAATGCTAAAACATTATATTCTGAATAAAATAGTCCTTATGAAGTGGACAACTCTCCTAATGCAACTTGAATTTCATAAAAAGACTCCCTAAAGCTGTCATCCTAATAGGTATTTATAGATTAAAACACCTAAGAAAACAGTTATTGAATATGGAAAAACAGACAGAAATACCAAAGGCTAAAAACTAGGAAAATAGAATATCATGCAAAGTGGTTCCACTTCTAGTGGGATTCTACTGGAAGATCGTGGACCCAGTCAAGTTTGATTGATTCAAGTTGCTGGTAAACTACCTTTGTGAGTGGGTTTATAGGTGGATCAATCCTACGTGGTCTCCCAAAGTAGATCCGCAGAGGTGGTATCTTATTAGTGCCTTCCCCTTGAAAACTGGCCCTGTGCTCAAGGCAAAATGTTGGGAATTGGGCTACCAACAAGTCATAGTCTTCCCAGCTAGCTTCCTCCAATGGATGTTGTACCCATTGCACTAATAATTCTAACCGTAATACCCCAACATCTCGTGCCCATCGGTGAACTAAGATTTTGTTTGGCTCCACATTAAATTCCTAATCAGAAGTAATGTATAAAAGGGCTGGTTCGGAAGATATTGTGTTGCCTTTTGCTGGTTGAAGAAGTGAAACATGGAAGATGGGGTGTACTTTAGATGTTGCAGGTAGTTTTAATTCATAAGCAACCAGTCCCACTTTGCGGACAATTTTGTAAGGACCAAAATACCTGGGAGAAAGTTTTCGTGTGATCATCGAGCGAGTGATTTTTACCTATAAGGTTGGACATGGAGGAACACAGAACTGTCAACATCCAAGTTTATATCACAACGCTTGGGATCAGCTTGAGCTTTCATTTGGGATTTGGCGCGAAGAAGGTTTAAACGTAAAACCTGCAATATCTGATCACGCTCAAGCAATTGTTCCTCCATCTCAGCTATTTTTGACTCTCCTGGCCTAAAAGGATTCTAGGTAGGGGTTCTTAACCATGCACGATTTGAAATGGCGTCATCTGTGAGGATGAATGATAACTTGTATTATAGGAATACTGAACCCATGGTAGGAACTTTGACCATCTTTTGGGTTGCTGTTATGTGAAGCATCGGAGATGGGTTTTGAGGCAATGATTGACAACTTCAGTTTATCTGTCAGATTATGGATGATAGGTAGTTCCCATGCAAAGCTTAGTCTGACTCAACCGGAAGAGTTCTTGCCAAAAAGTGCTGAGAAATATGACATCTCAATTTGAGAGAATGGAACGTAGTATCCCATGTAATTGTATAATCTCTCTGCAAAAAATGGCAGCCACAGTCTTGGCAGTAAAGGGGTGAGATAGAGCTAAGAAATGGGAATACTTACTGAACCTGTCAACGACCACCAAAATTGTATCATAACCCACTGAACGGGGAAAGCCCACAATGAAGTCGAGAGATATGTTTTCCCATACTCGGTGTGGGAGAGGTAAATGTTGCAAAAGACCTGTCGGAGCAAGTGTTTGGTACTTGTTTTGTTGGCAAATCAGGCAATTTTGGACATATTTTTGACATCTTGCCTCAAATGGGACCACAAGAAATTAGTAGTCACCCTTTTTAGAGTTTTTAAGTAACCACCATATCCCCCAGTAAGAGTGTTATGGGCTTCAACAAGGATTTTTTCTTTTAGTGGTTGATAATTGAGAATTACTAACCTTAACTTATAAAATAAGTGGTGGTCAGCAATATGAAAATCAGGATGCAAATTGGGTTGTTGGATGATTTTCCTCATGATTTAATTGGTGTAGGGATCGATTTTCAATGCTTCTTGCAAAAAATTGAAATCCATTATGATAGGTAGTACCATCGCCATAAAATCAAAATGTTGTGGGCGACGAGAAAGTGTATCTGCCCAGTTTTATAACAAATGATAAAATCTAAAGGGAGAAGTTTCATCATCAATCGTTGCTGTTCATTGGTGATTATCCTTTGACTGAGAAGAAACTTCAGGCTACAATGATCTGTTTTGACAAAGAATGGGGGTCCTAGTAAATAGTGTTTCCATTCTTGTAAAACCAGGACCAAGGTCAGTAGCTCTCAGTCGTAGGTAGACTTGATGCAGCTGGAGAATGCAAGTCCTTTACTGAAATAAGCAATGGGATGGTCTTGCTGCAGTAGTATTGCTCTAACTCCTAACGCAAATGCATCACACTCAAATGTAAAAGTCAAAAAGAAAATTGGTAAGTGTAAAACCAGGACCGTGGTCAATGCCTTTTTTAATTGGTTGAAGGCTTGTTCTGTAGCTGTATTCCAAACAAAACCATCATTCTTAGTAAGATCTGTTAGTGTGCTTGTAATAATTCCATAATTTTGAACAAAACGTTGATAGTAATCGGTTAGCCCAAGAAATCCCTGTAGTTCTTTCACATTTTGCGGAATAGGCCACTCCATAAGTGTTGAAACGTTTTTGGGTCTACAGCTACCCCTTGTTGAGAAATGACATGCCCTAAAAACCCAATTTGTGGAACCCCAAATGAACATTTCTTTGGATTGGCAAGAAAAAAGTTGGTGGCCAAGAGTTGAAATGTAGTTCGAAGATGATCTTGATGATGTTGCATACATTTACTAAAAACTAGAATGTCGTTAAAAAACACCAGTATAAATTTACAGAGGTGTGGTCTAAAAAGGTCGTTCATGGTAGCTTAAAAACTGGAGGGTGCATTACTGAGACCGAACGACCTTACCACAAATTCATAGTGCCCTGAATGTGTGCGAAAGGATGTTTTGTGTATGTCATATGGATTCACTTTGATTTGATGGTACTCCGAATGTAAATCTATTTTGGAAAAAAAATGGTAGCTCAATGTAACTCGTCTAAGAGTTCATCTATATTAGGAATAGGGTACTTATCTGGAATGGTGATTTTATTAAGGCTGCAGTAATCAACACAAAACCTCCAAGAACCATCTTTCTTCTTTACCAGTAACACAGGACTAGCAAAAGGACTTTGGCTTGGTCGGATGAATCCCGAAGCCAGTAAAGTAGACAATTGGTTTTCTATTTCGATTTTTTGATAGTAAGGGTAATAGTAAGGGCATAAATCTGGTGGTGTAGCATTAGGAAGTAGTGGTATTTTATGTGAGTGAGTGCAGAAGGGTGGTAAAGTCTATGTTTCTTTAAATATATTGATAAATTCTAAAAATAATGGTTGGATAAAAGAAGGAGATTTTGGTGTCTCAGGTAATTTATTTAGAACCTGAAAAGAAACATCTTCTGAATCTTTTGTTCGAACTCCCTTTAGTTTCTACCACCTACCATTCAGAAAAAATACCATGAATAGATGATTCCAATTTTCTTAAACGATATTCAAGGATGCTAGCCATTTAATTCCCAGGACTAAATCCGTGCCTCCAATGGTGAATGGAAAGAAATCATGTACAATGGTGAGATTGGGTAGCTGAACTAAGAGGTCTTTGCATATTTTATCACATCGAATGATATCTCTGTTATCGATTTGAACTCCAAAGGTTGTAACTGGTTGTACCTTAAGGTATAACTCATCAACGATGGTGTTAGAGATAACGTTGTGGGTTGATCCGCTATCGACCAAAATGATGACCTGCCTTTGACCAATTCTCCCCTGTAGCTTCATGGTGGTACCTAAAGTTTTGCCTAAAATGGCATGTAAAGAAATCTCAGCCATATCATCCGAAATGGGAGCTTCTTCGTCAAGTGGAACTTTAGTACTTTCATCACCATCTATCAGCTCCATAAGTGCAAAAGTGGACTGTTTGCAGCGATGACCAGTTGAAAATTTTTCATTACACCAAAAATAGAGCCCTTTGGCAATTTGGTTCTATTTTTCTATTTCCCAAGAATTCGCTATGGTTGATTGAGACTGCAAGTAGAAAGAGGGATTAGAAAATCTTGAACCGACAGTAAAAGAGTATGATACTTAGCTTTCCTGAATTGTGTTGGCGTTTGGTCGAGATGAAGGTTATGTTGTGGTTCGACTGGAAGTAATCCAGGTACTCACCTTGGTACTTTTGTTTGAGCTTCACCTTGGTGCTTTTGTTTGAGCCTACTTTGCTTTCAAATTCAAGGGCTATGTGGTTGCCTATTTGTAACCTTGGCCCACCAAGGAACTTCTTGATCTTTATCTTCCGCTGCCACTGGTGCTTTTCCCATGTCTTGTTCATTTTGGCTAGATTATGCTTGATGGAGCTGTTTCAGTAGCTAAAAAATCAATGGTTTCTAACTTAGAAGATATAACAGAAAATTGTTGGGCTATGGGGTCAGTAATGGTTGTGGGTTGTTCAGGGTGTGAAGCTGTGGATCTGGTATTAACCATGATTAGGTAAACCTGTCTCTAATACCAAATATGATATGAACTAGGTAGAAATGAAAAAAAGAAGAAGCAATACTGACTTTATAATGCTAGAATGCTAAAACATTATATTCTCAATAAAATAGGCCTTATGAAGTGGACAACTCTCCTAATACAACTTGAACTTCAAAAACAGAGTCCCTAAAGTTGTCATCCTAATAGGTATTTATAGATTAAAACTCCTAAGAAAACAGTTATTGAATATGGAATAACAGACACAAATAACATAGGTTAAAAACTAGGAAAATAGAATATCATGCAAAGTGGTTCTACTTCTAGTGGGATTCTACTGGAAGATCATGGACCTAGTCAAGTTTGACTGATTCAACTTGTTGGTAAACTGCCTCTGTAAGTGGGTGTATAGGTGGATCAATCCTACATGGTCTGTTGAAGTAAGTCCGCAAAGGTGGTATCTTATCAGTGTGTGTGTGTGTGTTTTGGTGATTGAGTGATTCATTAATACCAAAATAGATAAATTACATCCAAACAACAATCCAAAGAGACATGTAAGAGCCAAAATGAAGAGAATCATGACCTAGAAGGTGATAAATCTCCAATCCAAAAGTTAAGATTTTGAACATTCCTCTCCATGAGGATCAATTTGATTGAGAAATGTGATTCATGAGTTGCGTTAATTGTGGTTACAGATTTGTCCCAATTCTAAGGGAGAAAGTTGATTGAAGGGAGAGTGGGCTTTAGATAAAGAACAAGTGATTGTGGCTTTATGTTAGGATTTAGTGATTCTTCAATATGTTTTTTTAATTGCCAGACATAAAATAAAACTTGCTTTTGGATACAGTTCTTGCCTATACTAGTTGTTTCTTTGTAGACATGTCCCTGAATATGTGAAATAAGTGAGCTAACTAAAGAACTTTGTCCTCTATTGTAACATTAAGAATGTATAGGGACATGCTCTCTTAAAACTTGTAGGGTGCTTGAGTTAACCTTAACATTAGTTGGAATCTCCTATGTGACTAATCTTACAGTTCTAAATTATAAAACCAAAAATAAGTAGCTTTCTCGTTCCTTATTTTGTGATGGATAATGGATCTTATGCTATCTATTTTCATTTAAATTTTCTTCCAACTCTGTGAGTAACTTGTGCTTCTCTTATGTTGTCATAGACTTTTTCTTGCTAGGAACTTGACTCGAATCCATTTAATGCAAAGAAAATGTTTATCAGTAAAGAGACACTATTGATTTTTATTTGGTTCACTTGTATGTTGCATACTTGATTGTAGGTATACAATAGTTAGATGCTGATGTGTGATTCTATGTTTTAAACCAAAGTGTACATCATAGCTATAGCTAAAACTGGTAAGTACAAGTCAATCTTATCTAGCCTAAAAAATTATGGTGTTGAAGATAAATAAAATGCAAAATTAAAACAATAAATTAAAATTGATCAATACAATTAACTAATTGAAATGAAAATTAAACTAAGAAACAATTAAGGAAAACATTGGTACCTAAATTTCGAATCCTGCTAGGACTTCTAGTGCAATCATGATTTTACTAAGCAATTTAAACTTTAGTTCATTGGACCAAAGAAATTTGTATCTTATGTTACTATATTTCTCATAATTATTTACAATTAATCATTAGTTGATTAACTGAAACATCATTCTAGTTAAAACTCCTAAGATTGCATTAATCAATTCTTTAATTTTACTATTAGGTTTGACCATAATCTAGAGGATTTATGTCAACTTATCTCTATGTTTGCATGTAACTCCTGACAATTATGATATATCTATTCATACAAAAAGATTTCACAATCTCAATTGCATAAAATGAAATAATATGCTAGCAATATTAATTCAAGAATAATTAAGAACATATAATTGAATCTCATTAAAACTAAAAAAATGAACTAAGTTAAAATAAAAATCATTGTAAGGTCTATCCTAGGTTCATCTAATCCAAGTACCAACAAAAGTTTAGCTCATAATCTTAGGATCAAGACTAAAGGAAAAACCAAAAACTAAAAGAACCATGATGAAATCTCTTTTAATCTTTACTAAATCCACTTTATATTGGTAAAAATCGCCCCATATATCTTTTCTTACTTGTTCTTCGTTTTTCTTTCATTCTAAGCCATCAATTGGCATTTTCCAGAGCCTCCTACAAACCCCTTTGGACTTCCCTCGTTTTCTCTTTATTTATCTATTTATAGCTCGAATTTAGGATTTTTAGATTGGACATAGTCACTCACGCGGCTATGTGCATAACTGTGTCCCCCATTCTTTCTTCAAAAAGTCATAACTGAATTAGAAATAAATTAATATAGGTAAAATTATTAGGCTAATTTCATTCTTTCTGGAAAAGGAGACTTCAACATTATAAAGTGAAATTTAAAACTAATTATGAATAAAAATCTTCAAAAATTATAAAAAGCACAGTCCTAAAAAGCTACATAGGCAACCACATGACTGTGTAGGTTTACATGGGCACCCAAAAGGTCTATCTCATGGTTCATCTAATCTAAGTATTGACAAAAGTTTATCTCATAATCATAACATCAAGACTAAAGGAAAAACATAAAACTAAAAGAATCATAAAGATATCCCTTTTAATCTTCATGAAATCCACTTTAAATTGATGAAAATATACCCTAAATATGTTTTCTTGCTTATTCTTCATTCTCTTTATTGTTCTAGGCTATCAATTGATGTTTTTTTCGAGCTAATACAAACCCTTTTTTGACTTCCCCTATTTTCTCTTTGTTTTATCCACGTATAGATCAAATTTAGGGTTTCTATAGTGGACACGATCACTCACAGGGATATGTGCATGACCTTGTCCCCATCTTTCTTCAATCTTAAAAATTGTGAAAAAAAACACTGTCCTAGAGAGCTACATAAGTAGCCACACAACTATGTAGACGTATATGGGCACCCACATGGATATGTAAAATTATAAGAGCAACCACTAAAATAGCTTTAATTCTTCCATTTCCTATCTCGATTTTGCTTTAATTCTTCTCCTTTTTATCTATGAAAGCAAATGAAACCTAAAACCACAATAAAAACAAAATGAATACTCTAAACAATTAAAAACTCTCAAATAAACAAGCAAAATGAATTAAACGTGGAATGAGAAATATAGTCTATTTAGCTTTTATAAAACTTCCACAAACTTAAGCATTTACTTGTCCTTATGCAAATTAATTTCATTACTGTCAACTTAATAAGAAATAACTTTGTAAAAGCAATAAATAAAAAAGATATCCATCAAAATTCTCCATTATTCATTCAATTGCAATGTTCATTGAAATGTTAAACATTTGGTTACTTGTATCAAATTATAAATCAATCAAATTCAATCTATAATTCTTCAAATTTTAACTCAACTCATACCATTCCACTTGATGAATAAAATGACATACATAAGAAAAATGCTAAAACCTTTAAACACTTTCATGCTCCTTTTGTTGAAAACAAAAAACTAAATTTAAACAACATAGGATAATTTAGAAACTTGTTTGAAAAGTCACCTAGCCTTTTGATGTGAGAGTAAACATCTTATCATAAATACCCCCGGTTACTCAACTAGATCATCATCTTAAAGTGTTACTAGTACTACTCCTTAAGTTTGAACTTTTTATGGTACAAAGCTAATGGAGTGAAATTATTTATGCTCATTTATTCATATACTACTTTTCTTTTCTTTTCTTTCTTTTATAGGTTGGATAATAAAATACTAAAAAAATTCACATTAAACTCAATGCATGTATAAATACCCATAAACAATTATAATGCAAATCAACTATACATTCTCAAATTAATGAACTAAATTGAAATCAACTTGATCATCAAAACTTGTAACTATTTGCCTAAACAAATCAAATCATGAACACAACCAAACTTATAATGAATCATCTTGATCAACACCCTCTTTAAAAAACTTCCCGAATTATTCATTATTAAACTAACTATAACAAAATTGGCAAGCTAGACTACTAAATCCCTCCACCACATTTGAATTTTACGTTGTCCTCAATATATAAAACATGTAAGAAAATTTTAAAAAAATGAATAATGGAGGGGTGAGGATAATTGATACTCCTTTGATTGTCATCATTATCTATCCACTACTGGTGAAATCTTTTCTACTTTAAAGCAAGGATTGACATTGCCTTCATTAAGTTGGGGTGGAAAGACTTGTTAAACTCACCTGCCTTTATAACATATAGAACTCCATCAAATCTCAAGTAACAAAATTCGAACCATCAAATTAAAACTATAAAAATAATTGAACTACTAATGAGAATCTCACAAACTACTTAATTAAAATAAAAACCTAATCGGTTTATCTCCCAATTAGAGCTTATTTATGAGTCCTGTACTTAGACTTTTTAACAAGATTTTCTTCAACCTGGACCTATAATTAGTGGCATGTTTCTACCCATTTTTTCATAAAAAAGTTTAGTTTCCTGCAAATGTGTCGCATATTGCAAGATAATAAGAACATAAGGTACTAAATTAATAAAACCATTTAACTTCATTAACATATTTTTTAGTAACAAATTATCAATATAATAAGGAATATCAAAACCTCCCAGATCTTTGATTGACTATGACAGTTTGTTTTATGAGAAGTAGGAGCCCTTTGTACTTAAAATGATTGTTGGTAGTTCCCTGATAACCTGCTTATTTGGCAACTTTTCTTCATCTTCTTCTATCTCCTTTTCCTTCTCTTCTTGAACAGCAACTTCCTCTTTTTCTTCAACCTTTATCTTCTACTAAATCTTCTTCCTTCTCTTCTTAAACGACAATTTCCTCCATATACTCAACCTGTGGCTCCTCTTCACTTTGGAAAATTAATGCGTTCATATTATCCCTAAAGTTTAACTTGGTGTATTCAAATAAAGCAGCTAGCTCTTATAGTCTATGGAGGGAAGCCTCTTATAAAGAAATGCCTTTCATAAGGACATTTTTAAGACGTTCCTCGTCGTTTTGCTACAGTTATTCTAGAAATCTAAATAAAACATGATCATTCCATGCAAAGTCATAATAATTGCTCTACTCTGGCTTATAAGTATTCTCGCAATAAGTTTCTTAAAGCCAGTTCTTCATGTAATTTGTATGCTCCCACATATAATTTGAGGCCTGAAATTTAGATTAGGGTGATCACCCCCCATAAATACCACAACACATTATAGATATCGACGAAGCTAAAAAAAATTTGTCACCATGCCTTTCATTTTAAGCCACCAAAGCTTCCATAAATGGTGGCATGTTATAATCTCTCTAAGAATATCATCCTCTCTATCCTCCCATTGTGTTTAATGGCTATAACAACGACTACCCAAATTCTGAAAATAAGACACAAACACAATATCAAGAAAGAAAGTTATAAAAAATTGAAAAAGAAAGGAAATAAAAAGTACCTAAAAATACTAGATTAATAAAAATAAGGTTTTCTTAATATTATATTCCCAAGCAACAGTGTCTAAAAATTGATGTGTAATTTTTATGTTTTAAACCTTAAATTCATGGTGTAGTTGTAACTAGCACTGGTAAGTACTATTATTTTTCGTCTTACTATTATCAAGCCTAACAAATTATGGTGTTCAAGATAAATCAAATGCAAAATTAAAATAATAATTAGAATGAAGATTAATTTTAGATACAATCAAGGAAAACATTGACTGGATTTCAAATCCCTTTAAGACTTCTTCTGCAATCATGATTTTACTAATCAATCTAATATTTAGTTTATTAGAGCTTCAAGATTCGCATCTTATATTAATATCTTTCTCAAAAATATTAACAAATAATCCTTGGTTGATTAGCTGAAACCTCTTTCTAGTCAAAATCCCTAAGATTGGAATAATTGATTCATGAATTTCACTATTAGGTTCGACCTAATCTAGAAAACTTATATTGACCTACCTCTAGGTTTGAAACTCTCTTCAATTATGATAGCTCTATTCGTACAAAAAGATTTCTCAATCTCAATTGTAACAAAATCATACATCAAATAATATGCTAGCAACATTAATTCAATAATAATTAAGAACACATAATTGATTCTTAATGAAACTAAATAATGAATTAAGTTATGATAAAATCACTACAAGGTCTATCCCAAGGTTTATCTAATCCAAGTACTAACAAAAGTTTAACTCATAATCATAACATCAAAACTAAAGGAAAAACAAAAAACTAAAAGAATCAAAATGAGATCAGTTTTAATCTTCACAAAGTCCACTTTAGATTGAAGAAAATCCACCCTAAATTGGTCTCCATACTTGTTCTTTGTTATCTCTATCATTTTAGCCCATTGAATTTTATTTTCCCCAACCTCCTTCAAACCCGTTTTTGGCTTCCCTAGTTTTCTCTTCATTTTATCTATTTATAGCTCAAATTTAGGGTTTATTAAGTGGACACAATCACTCACATGATCGTGTGAATGACCGTGTCCCCCATTCTTCGAGAATCACAAAGAAACATTATCCTAAAGAGCTACATGGGTAACCACTCAACCTTGTGGGCTTACATAAACACCTACAAGGTCATGTAGATTTACACGAGCAACCACCAAAATAGCTTCAATTTTTTTCATTTTTGCCTTGATTTTGTCATAATTCTTGTCCTTTTATCCACGAAGGCAAATAAGACCTAAAAATAAGAGAAACAAAATAATTTCTATAAATAATAAGAAACTCTCAAATAAACAAACAAAATACATTAACTATGGGATTAGAAATATAGTATATTTAGCTTTTATTAGCTACGATTGGACAAATTTTGTTTAATTATAGGACCCTTTGGATGAGTTTCATTTATCAAGGAACCTAGGTCACTCTCATGGCATTAAACAGGCTAGCCTCAATTATATTTCTATAGCCTAAATTTAATGTAGTGAATAAATTGTAGCCATCACCACATTGTTTTAGCTCACTGTTAACGCATCACTTGAGTCCAAAAATTCCCAAATTCCCAGTATGTTAACCTCTCACACTACTGCTCTCAATCCATTCTAGTTCCTTATATCTCTGTTTTTGCAATTCCTTGTAGTTTACCTCCTTCATATGCCACTAACCATCATATTTCACTTTTTTTTGGCACTTCACCTTTTAATATGAATCCATACAAATATCCATATAACCAAAAAGGAAAAACTGAGAAGCTTGTTAAAGAAATGCTTGCACATGGTATTATACGTTCCAATATAAGTCCATTCTCATCACCAACATTGTTGGTTAATAAAAGGATTAAAGTTGGCATTTTTGCATTATTATAGGGCATTGAATGTAGTGACAATCAAATAAAAATTCCTTATACCCAAAGATAAGCTTTATAGTGCTTCGTCATTTTCAAATTAGATCCCTATATTGGGTATCATTAATTGTTCATTTAATTGGATGATATTGGGAAAACAACTTTCATAATACATGAAATTATGAATTTTTAGTAATGCCTTTTGGGCTATCAAATGGTGAAATGTTTCAACCAATTCTTTGAAAATGTATACTCATCTTTTTTTATGATATCTTGGTCTACAACACTTTTTGGGAACTTCACTTATAGCATTTGGATCAAATGTTGGAAATTATGAAGGCTAATTCAATTTTTGCTAAACCATCTAAGTGTAATTTTGGACAACCTTCTTTGGCTTATTGGGGGCATAGTGGTTGTTGACTTGAAGAAGGTGACAACTATTCATAATTGTCCTATTCTTAACAATATTAAGTAGTTGCATGGTTTCTTAGGACTTATTGGGTATTATTGGTATTTTATTACTCAATATGCTCATATTATTGCCCTTTGACATAATTGTTGCATAAGGATGCCTTTGTATGAAACCATTAAGCTAACATTGTTTTTGTTGCTTTAAAGATTGCTCTCATGAACACACTAGTTTTAGCCTTGCGAGACTTCTCTAAGCCTTTCATATTTTAATATGATGCCACCTGATCAAGATGTGGAGCTATTTTATCTCTATTAGGGCTTTATATTGCCCATTTTAGCAAATAACTTTGCCTCAAACTCCAAGCATCTTCGACTTAGATTAGAAAAATGCACATTGTAACTAAAACTATATAAAAAAAATGATGGCAATACCTCCTCGAGACCAAATTTATTATCCAAACTAACCATTAGCATCTAAGATCTCTCTCAAGTCTAGTAGTCTAGACGTTAAAGTAACAATAATTAACTTACGACAAAGATACTAACTTACGTGATATCATCAACGTTAACAAAAAAAAAACTAAGAGTGAAGATAAAGAAAAGGTTTGACTCCCATAACAAATCAATGCACAGTAACTTTCTAAGCCCCACAACTAATGGAATGAATCTGGTGGTTTTACCTCTTAAATAAGAATACTAGTACAGGGGCTTCTACTCGGTTTAGCATATGAAACCTGCAACAGGTCCAATTCTCCACGGATAGTCCAGAAACGAAAGCCTCCATGGTTTCTAGCTCTTCCCTAGATGACACAGGCCAATACCAAATCTTAGTTAAATGTAACCTAAGATCCATCAAACATGAGAAATTTTATTACGAAGACAACATCAAATTGAGCGAGCACTAACGCATACCTTCCACCAGGATGGCCCACATATATAACTAAACTGATCAGACCTCCCGCTACTAAGATCCTCATTGCAGACTTCAATGCCAACAATGTTGTATCTGGAGTAGTAATTAGATTTTTGTCACCTCCTGGAAGGTAACCCAGGTTGAATGCAACAAGCCTTCAAGAACCCATGGTACAATGAAAATTTATAAGGAAATTTGTAGTAAGCTTGATGTTTAGTTTTACTAAAAAGAAAAGGGAAATTACATTAAAATCTTGAGCTTTGTTTAATTTTATAATATTAACCAAAATTAACAAAAGTAATAATAAAATACTTGAATTTTTAATTTATTATAAAACTAATCTGTTGTTAACCGTAATCGAGCAAGGAAACACGTCAAGCATGATGTCTAACCTCTTCATTTGGTCATAAACAACCAAAGTAATGCATCCTTGACGACTTTCACCAAATTACCCAACAAATGATTACAAGACCACAAGCTCTGGACACAACGAGTCCAAATTCTCTGTCTAATGCTATCGTGTTTTATTATGTCTAATGCTCAAACGGTGTTGTTTTGGCATTAAAATTTGATAGATGCATTAGACAGGATCTCAAAGGCGCCGTTTTCAGCCAAATCCTAAGCTGGCTTAGGATTTCCAAAGCCAGTTTTAAACTTTTAATTATTATAACGTTATTCCAAAACAAGAAATTATTGTTTTGTGTTTTTCTCCTTATTCTTGTTAAGAACAAAATTAGTAATAATCAGAAATTCAATCATATTATTTAATATCATTAATAAATAAATAATTTATTAATAATAAGAATAATAGTATGTAGAAAATTAAAAAAAATCAAAACTTTAAACAATTTAATTAATAAGAATAAAAAAAGAATGATAAAATTATTAATAATAATATAATGGTGAATAATAATATGGAATATAAAATTAGCACAACTTATAATAATTCCGGCAATAATAACTAAACTAACAAATTAAAAGGAAATTGTAATTATCATAATTGAAAACAATTAAAATAATAAGAATAATTAAAGAAACATAATGTTTTTTATTTATTATAATATAATTTATAATAATAATTCTCTACTTAATTGTTTATAAATTCAAACAGATTATAAGGA
>JANPWT010000007.1:8092557-8104392 GCA_024678245.1 Erythroxylum densum
TAATTTTCTACATACTATTATTCTTATTATTAATAAATTATTTATTTATTAATGATATTAAATAATATGATTGAATTCCTGATTATTATTAATTTTGTTCTTAATAAGAATAAGGAGAAAAACACAAAACAATAATTTTTTGTTTTAGAATAACGTTATAATAATTAAAAGTTTAAAACTAGCTTTGAAATCCTAAGCCAGCTTAGGATTTGGCTGAAAACGATGCCTGTGGGTGGATCCCACAGGCGCATGTCCTCTGTCTAATACATCCGTCAAATTTTAATGCCAAAACGACGGCGTTTGGGCATTAGACACAATAAGACACGATAGCATTAGACAGAGGATTTGGACTCGGACACAACCACCACAATTACCTATATTATCAAACCCATGGAGTATCATCCCATTCTCTGCATAAACCTCCAATATCATATCAAAAACGATACAACAAAGCTTCTGCTCCTTATAAACCCCAACCAGTTCCTCCCAGACATGAATGAAAGAATGACCATCATTCCTATTTTTACAAAGAACAACCAGCTTGTTCAAGTACGATCCAAATTCATCTGACACGCAAGCGCAAAATAGTATATGAATGAGCTTATAATAGGACTTAAGTTGGGTCAAATTTCGATTGCTTGGATGTCAATTTGAAGCAACTCAAGCATGCTGTGGGATTCAACTTGTGTTTACAAAGTACCGAATCAACAAGATAATCTAGAAGTCAAACCTGCGGTTTTTGAGAGCATCATAACAACCTAACACGAGGAGTCTCGAGATGGAGTTGAGGAATTCAGGTTGGGCTAGCTTGGTTGCATGGCGGGGCTTCCAGTGGAGGGATTTGCAATGGAAAAGGGAATAGTGAAGGAGGCATAAGGAGGGTATGGGCGAGATGTGGAGCATAAAAGGAAATCATTTGAGGATAGAACATGTTAGTATGGGAATGCTAACAAATTTTTATTTTTAATAAAATTGCATATGTGTAAATACTTTGCCACAAGGAAGCCTATTTGTCAATAGGTCTTGTTTACATGGTTAGGACCATTAATTAGAGGATTAATATCGAGCTAGTATTGCAACAACTTGTAAGTTCAAGCATTTAATTACTACTTTTAGCAGCTTTGACTAGTATTGCAAAATTAAACAAAGTTTAAGATTTTAAATGTAAAAAGAAAAATTCCCTTTTCTTAACATGAAGAAAGATACTCAAGAGATTCAATTTGCAAGAACACGGTGAAAAAGAGCCTAATAAACAAGTAAAAGTATATATCCAAACTTAAGCTAAGCTAAGGTATAACTTATTTTAATTTCATTTAACTACACGAGGAATTTATGCCTATAGGGGTGTCCCAATTTTCCTTGTCAAGAAGCATAAATGAGAGAAACTTGAGGAGTGACAAGTACCTCACAGGACTATTTTTTGGGACAATTTCCTCCATTCTACTATGGCACATACAATAAAGCTTCACGAGTTCTTTCTGCAAAAGAGTTGCTTTCTCATCAACAACAGTAAGAACAATGGAATCTTGTCTTTTAGAAGTAACATACATATATAAATTAAGAAAAATCTAACTTGGATCAGACAACTAAAATATATGTTATCACCAGAAGTTTTGACTTTGATAAGTAATAGAGGCAATAGAACATAAAGAGAAGAGGTAAATAGTGATAGAAATATATAACAAAGTCAACTAATATCCAAATTGACTTCTGCCAAATAGGTCTAGTTAACAACATATTGACACGACAAATTTGTAACTTACTAAGCCAAATATTTTGCATTCACAAACAATGATCAAATACTATAATCTATAAATTAGTTGTGTTAAAAAAGCAATTGATAGCTAATAGAGGGTTACATTTTATCCTACGAGTTACTTGAATGTTAATTTCGAATGAACATGATCAGTCTAGAATTAAGAGAATAATTTTGTAATCACCATGAGAACTAGAGTGCAAACTAATAGAAAGCTCGCCTATGGAAATTAGGGCATGAATATGGTCACTCCTACAATACCTGCAACCTATTAGACATAGAACTAGAAGCTTGTGCCAACACAGTTTTCCAGGAACTAATTTAGATGGCTGCAAAAGGTTAGCATAAGCTAACAAAGATTTCTAATCATTCATAACCATAAGAACGATATTGGATGTGCTAATGATGCAAAGTTAACTCTTACAATATCTATATATCTATAGTGACAAAGATACAAGTGAGAGAATACCTCCCTTCGTGTGACAGTTTCATCCAACAATGAAGAAGTATTTATCAAAGCATCTCTCTGGATATCGATTCCATAAACACAACCCGTTGATTCATCACCAACTAGCTTTAGCATTGCTAAGGTGTCATAGCCATTGCCACAGGTGGCATCTATAACAGTATCCCCTTTTTGGATGACATGCTTCCACACCCTAATCGATAAAAGAGAAAGGATATAACCTAAAAAAGTTAAAAGCACATGCTCTACATGAGAGAAAAGAAAGTGAGGAGCTTTGATGAATGTTTCATAAACAGTATTCTCAAAGTCCTTCAAAAGAGAGAAGGGGTACTTAGACAAATTCTCAAAAGAAATGGTTTGTTCAATATCAGTAAAACTTTCTTTTGAGTCAAACAAACAAAGGTTACAGCAAAAAGAGATATTTTGATTTTACAATATAGAGCGTTAATACTTCAAGTACAACAATGGAGCTTGGGATCTTAGTAAAGATAATCCTACTTTAATGAAGTAGAAGCTTTAGTGCAAAGACATGGTATAACTATAGTTATCCCCACTATCGAGTCTCTAAATGCCTAAAACGATGTAAAGTTAAGCATTGACAAATGTTCAAGAGATATATGACTATCAAGTAAGAGTAAGCTAGTTTTTTCAGGTCTGAGAATACACAGTGAAACAGACAATTTTTAAACTGCATCCGTTAAAAACAGAACCAATCTACACCCAATTGTACAACCATGCATATACCGTCCTCATATCCCTAAAACCAGACACTTCAAAATATGCTTTTATCAGACATTAAAACAGAAAGAAAGAAGAAAGGGAAAGAGTAATCAAATAAGCCGTTAATCTCATCAATTGGCGCCAAAAAGTAAGGATTAAAAAAAAAACTAAAACTTTCATTACGTTTAAGATGGGAAAACAAAGAAAACAAAATGACCAAAAAATGGTTTTGTTGTATCAAAGGCTTTCTAAAGTAGAGTCTATTCCCAAGATTGAAAATTTAATATTCGCCTTCGACCCCAAGGAACACCTAACAAAACCTACAACAATATTGAGTCCACACAAAAAAAATGATAAGTCAACTTGACTAAGGAAACAAAGAAAATAGAAAAACGAAGAAGAAAGTGGTGGGTGTGAAGTACCCACAAATGAGCTGCTTCCGTTGCTTTCTTCTTGCCAAACAGGTAACCGACCAAAGCATCCTCCACTCCTGCAACGAATTGAAAACAAAGAAAGCATAGTTACTTATAAGTGAGAAAGAAAGCGGATCAACTGAGAGACCGCCAAGCAGTTCTCAGTTATCAGAACATAAGAGAAGGCACCTGAAACAGGAGAGTGAGCTGATGATTTGGGCTTATGGAAAGAGAAAGACATGGGAGAGAAGCAAATGACGCGATTTGGTCGAGGAAGAAACATCATCGCTCTACCCAAACACTTCATCGCCATGATGTAACTAGGCAGTTGTGAGAATCCAGAAGCGAGTACGGTCTGTCTTGTCTTTAGATAACGTGCCATACAGCTCACATGTTGCACTCTTCCCTAGTAGAAATCAGATGATAGTCCTGTTTTCTGACCGTTGTAATGTTATTAGGTTATAACGAGATTACAAGTATAATATTCACATTTTATTAGAGTAATATATCTAAATTATGACTATTTTAGAGGGATAAACATATATTATATTTTCAATAGTGAATTTTATAAGTAAAAAATGTTTTAATAACCATGTGATACTTATTGATAACAAAATAATGGAACTAATTTATAGAGAGAATACTAAATAACAAATAGCTTATTTAGCACATTGTTTTGTAGTGATGAGCATTCATATAGTTGGTGTTATAAAAAAGTTTCGCTAGTATCGTTGATCTTCAAGCTGATAAAAGAGTACTTGTAAGTAAAAAACAAGTAAAAGGATGCTTTATTATTGGATCAATTGAAAAAACAAATTAGATTTACTTAATTTTATAATTCTAACTTGAATTTTAAATAGTATCAATAAAATGTTTAAATTTTTATTTTTCATAAAAATAGCTCACGTTAGTTTTTTTTTTAATGTTGTTGACGTAGCATGCTACATTATTTAGTAGCTTTTTTATGTGATTAACATGTAGACTGCAATTTTTACACCATCAAATTATAATTTTTGGATAAAAGCAAATTATACAAATCTCTAATTTTCTATTTTTTCTCTCCTGAAACTTCTTGCTACCATTCTTCTGGTTTATTCTTTGGAGGACTTGTATGCATCCCATCACATAAGTCTTTTATATATTTGCTTTCCACTTCATTAGATTTTCACTAATAACCTTTTCATCTGTGTGCCTGTTTGTTAAAATGGCAACCAGCAAAATCTTTGCTCCTCTAACAACCTTATAATCTCATTGTTGTTCTTATCTATTCGGTGCTTGTAGGCATGACTTTTGGTGATAAGGTTTTTCTTTATTTGGGTAAAGGAGCTTTAATTTTTGGCCAAAAGCACCTTATTGGAAGGGCTAGAGTTCCTATAAGTAGAGATGAAAATGAAGATAGAAGTACAGTCTTGCTGTCCTAGCTGCTTATTCCAGCCCTAGGGTCTACACGCTCCAAGTGGCTCCGTCGCTTGTCTTCGCCACTATGTCCCGTGATTCTCTTTTCCACTATGTCCCGTGATTCTCACGGCGTCTTGTATCGTCGATCTATCCCCTAGTTATTTCTTGCTCTCTTTTCCCTTGTAATAAAAAAAATGAAGATAGAAGTTTTTAGTTTTTAGGCTATTAAGCCTTTTTATCCTATTGCTTCTTTTGTGAACTTTTAGATCACTTCTGCTACTACTACTCTCATCTTGCTTACTAGTTTTGCACTTACTTGTATGAATATCAAAGCTTGGATGGCTTTTGTTCCTCTTTGGCTCGTCTTCTCCTTCACAATTGGTGCTTTTTTTATTTAGGATGGTGGGTTTCTTTATTAGTAAGGTGTTATAGATTATTTTGGTGGCTTTGTTATTTTCCTCTCCTGAAGAATTGTAGTGTTAATTACTACTTATTAGGTAAGAAACAAGGAAAGAACAAAAACTGTTTAACAAAAAAGAAGTGATCTAATGATCTTCATGCATTATAGTAAAGCTAATTACCTTTTTGTGATGCTTGAAATGATACAAGTTAGACCAAGGCTAAAGAGTGATCGAGAGAGGTTTCCACCAAATAATGTGTTGCTTATGCTTACTAGCAGTGGAATTTTATGGATGGGATGGCCGGGCCTCTACAATGGTGCACTGTATACAACAAATGTTGATGCTTCTATGGCAATCTTAAACACTAATGTTTGTGCAATTATAAGTCGACTTGTATAGACATCCCTGGATGTTGTGTTCTTTGGTTAACTATTGGTGATTAGTATTGATGACGTGAAAAAAAAAAAGAAAAAACTAGGGACTTTATAATTTATTTTTATTTAAAAATTATAATTTGATGATGTGAAATTAAAATCCATGTATCATCCACATGCAAAAGATACTAGATGATGCAGTATCCCATGTTAGCAACATTAATATAAAGAATAGTGTTGGGCTATTTTTTTGCAAAATTTTAAAATTTTGAATATTTTATTGTCAATTTTCAAAGTTCATGATAGAATCGTAAATTTCAATAAAATTTGGGATCTCTTTTTTTTGTAATTAACCTTTTATTATATCAACACACTTTATTTCAATAGTTATACCATTTGATAACATTTATCTATTCATGTTTATCCAAATCTCTAAGTCTTTTAAATATTAGTCTTTTCTAACTCTAATTACAAAATAATAAGCACTTTTAAGCATGATAAAAAGAGGCAAGCTTCACAAAGTAAGTTTAAATATATAATCCATCTACGTTAAGCTTGATTTGTTACATTATACATATTTTCATGGTGATCTTTTCCAACTATTACCCTAATTTGGAACTACAATCAACCTATATCAATAACAATAAGTGGAGAGTTCATGAAATTAAAATTGTGATATGCTATAAATATTTGTTGTTAAATTGAGTATATTAATAACTAAACACTTATTAGTTCTATGAGATTAAAGTGCAAATATATACATGATAGCTTTTAGTAATAAAAAATATTATCACACTAATAGTTTAAAAAAAGTGCAAAAAGGTAAGAGAAAAAGCAATTAAAGTTACAACTTAAATTAAAGATCAAAAAGTAGAAGAATATCAAGAAAGTCATCAAGAAATCAAGTCAAATTTAAGCAATATGAATCAAAATCAAAAAGATGAAATGAACAATCAAGTCTTTTAGTAACATTATTGAAAATTATAATGAATGCTCATATTAAAACTTGTAGGATAATGATAAAAGATCTTATAATGTGAATGCCATTCATCTTGACATTTAAGGGGTATAAAGCATTATTTTTACTCAAACTAAGTTTTGTTTAAACTTTTAACTTTTAAATTGAGAAATAAAATAGAGAATTTGAAAAACTTTATGAACTAAGATATGGTTCATGAGATGCTTCAATTGAAAGTTTAAATGTTTTGAGAAACTAACCTGTAAATTATTAGGCTAACCAAATGGCTATTAGTTAACTGACGAGGTGTTTCTCAAAAAAAATTTTAAATGTTAGCTAACTAAGTGAACATCAACTAACTGAATGATTTTAATTGTTTTGTGAAAACTTATCTACAATAGATAAGTCAATCAATTGAACAACATTATATCGAACAATGAAAACTTCTTCATAAAGAAAGATATTGATAACATTAAGAACAATCAACTACCTAGGAATCCATTGTCCAAACATTGCTTATAATAGTCATAAACTTATTATTTTTAACATTTATTTCTCAAGTTATTGTTCCTAATGATATAAAGTTAAGGGACTTTAAACACTCTAGTTTTTAGTTGGTAAAATGTTATATGAGCTAATTAATCAGCATTAAACATTAGAAATAAGTGTTAGTGTTTTATGCATTAGAATTTTTTTATTGAAGAGAGAGAAAGCATAACAATATTTGTATTGATTTAAGAATTTATAAAATTTTGAGACATATAATTGTTTAGAGATTTTATTTACTTACATTTAATGTGAGAGGAAGATGTTGTAAGGTTTGTCTTTATCCTAAAAGAAGAAGATTGTAAAAAAGATTATGTTCACTCAAATTTGAAGAGTTCACTGGATTCCAAATTCCTAAGTGAGCCTAGAGGAGTAGAATAGTTACTATAAATTATGTTACTGAAATGCTACAATTAATTTTGAGCATAATAGGAGGGATGAAAAAAGAATTATAAGATTATTATAGTTACCTAATGTGCATGTAAGTTATGTATAATTTACTTAGTATTTTACTAAGTTTTTCATCTAAATAATCTTGACTTAGTTGGTTTTATGCCATGTTTTAGGTAATTATGGAGATATTGCTTAACCATGATGTTAGCTAAGGATTAGAGGGTTCTACAAGGCAAAAGAAGAAGAAAACTCGTTTTTGGATGAATGCAACCTAACACAAAGCATACATTAGGGTGTGTCCCTCTTTATTTATAAACATATGATGAGAAGATAACAAACAACCTTACATATAGTCGTATGCGAGGACATGTTCCTTATTAGAACTTTGGAGAATAAGGCATGCTCTCCTATATAATTGTGTTAAAGTTTGTGTTACATTAAAAAGAAGTACAATTTGTCATATAGCCTAGACTACAAGTGTGTTAGAGCCTAAGTTCCTCTCTTTAAAGGATTTTTAAGAAGCAAAACATTACATATATTAGTACACAACTATGTCCTAGACCATATTCACAACAAGAAGCTTATATAGAGAAACATATAAACCATGTAAAAGAGACTCACTTTAGGTTAAATCACATCTTCCTAAGCCTTCAATGGGAACGAAAATTGGAATTATTTCAAGACGACAGGTGTACCACCCCACCTTCTCGAGACACGTACCCGACATCCTAAGTGAAGTCTTAGTGTGTACCTCACGAGGGTAGCATGTTAGAACAGTCAAACACTCTAAATTGAGTATAATTTTTTTTATTAATCAATCACGTATACGGAATCATTAATCAAGTTAGCTCATTTTATTTATAAACAATTTCATTCAAGAGTTTTACTACACTCAATAATTAAACTTGTTTGCAAGCCTTTCCCATATGGAAAGTTATTACATGCAGAAACATATTCAAATATACATTATACAAAAGTTGTGGAATACATAAATAATAAAGTATAGATGTAGACGTCAATTGATCCCGTCATCTACCTCTTACTTGAGTGCGGTAGCTATACTCCCATTTATCTAATGGGATAACTCTTTTGAGCTCTAAAAAATAGTTGCAAATTTTGGGTGAGTTTTGTGAACTCAGTGAATGACCATCCTCGATGGTTCACTCAATCACAAAATACATATAGATTATGCCATTATTTAATTCACATCATTTCAATCATAATCAAATATCATCACAAATCATTTTAATCACTTATTTCACAATTCACACTCAGAGCAGTCATGCAGTTCATTTTGTTCATTTGGAACCTACATATCAATTTTTCATATGCAATGCACATGAGACTCGCTTTCATTTATTTCTTTGTTGTGACTAACTACCTATAACTGTCTCGTATCTATTGTGGATACCGGACACATTGATAACTGTCTCATATCGAGCTCATTGATAACTTACTCGTATTCGTTGGAGACACCAGACTCATTAAACGTTGAACCTGAGGCTCTGATGCGCATAACTGAGCTTAAAGCTCTTTTTATGCTCGCTACTTTGGTCGCAACTGCTTTTATCTTTCATGCATTCATATAGTGAAATGCATCAATCACATATGATCACTTATTTACTATCATATATCCTCGAACCTTAGTTTGACATTTAAAATTTATGCTAAGAACACTTTGTAATCATGCATTCATATCATGGAGCGTTTAGTTCATCACAATCACATATACTTCACACTGCAATATCTCATTCATATATCACAATCATCGGGCCTTCATTGTCCAGAATTCAACGATCAAATCACATTCACGAATATTCATAATCACTAAATTCATAACATAAACAAAACAAATAATAAAGTAAGACCATCTAGGTCTACTCACAAGTTGCTCCTGAAGCTAATGCCTAGAAATTCCAGCAACGTCTGGAGGTTGACGTTCCAGTTGCTCCTCTATATCAAATAACACATACACATCCATCACAATTTGTACAATCATAAGTGTTTAACAATGCACATGTATGTAATAAAGTATGTACAATACATGTTCATGACAATCCCGGGTATTTATCCATTAGTGTCATCACAAAATTAGTCTCATATCAAGACTCCTCTAAGTATAATTTATATTTAGGTTTATACCTCACTAGAACCATTAAAATCACAATTTATACTATTCCATCCGATACCCGTAATTTGATTCAATCAATCTTTTTCAATTTAGTATCTAAGGCTATAAACTTTTATGTAGAGGCAGAAAATGTGCTAGGAATCTATTGTTCTAAGAAGCATTCCATTTGGAGGTCGGATGACAAAGTTATGGCTGAAGAATCAAACAAGGTTCTGTCCTCAATCATATTGAACCTATTTCGGGGCAACTAGCATAACTTTCACTATAGGTATCGGATCAAGGTCATTCTTAGATAGTTTAAAAGAAAACTTATATGTCTATAACTTTTATGAAGACTTTAAAGATAGATCCTATCATCTATCAAGTCAAAATTGGACCAGACGATACAAGATGAACAATGACCAGAAGAAGTTTATTAATAGTACACAGAAGCTGTTTTACTATTGACATAACTTTCTCTAGAGATATCAAATTAAGGTGTTCTTTAGATGGTTTTTAAGAGTACTTCAATATCTACAACTTTCATGAGACCTTGAAGACAAATTATATCATATAAGAGGTCAAAATTGGACCAGATGATACAAAATGAACAGTGACCAGAAGAAGTTTGTGAACAGTACACAGAAGCTGGATTACAGTTGGCATAACTTTCTCTAGAGATATTGGATTAAGATGTTCTTTGGATGGTTTTGAAAAGGACTTCAAGATCTACAACTTTGTGGTCAAAATTAGACCAAATGATACAAAATAAACAATGACTAGAAGAAGTTTTAGTCTAAGACCTATTTGGAATAATTAGCATAACTTGCTTTAGAGATAACGGATTGATGTATTTTTTAGATGGTTCTAAAGAGGACTTCAAGATCTACAACTTTCATAAGACCTTGAAAATAGATTCTATCATCTAGAGGGTCAAAATTTGACCTGATGATAGGGTCAGATGAATAGTACACCAGATGATATGACGTCATCATATAGATACATTAATTAATCAATTGAGGGTAGGTAGTTATACATTAAAAGGAGATAATTCCTTATGCTAGGAGACTTTTTTTAGTCAAAGCTATAAAATCTCTAAATAACTTGATGATAAGTGCATGATGAATCTAAGCGTTTATATTATCTTATTTCTTCTTTTATAATATTTGCTTAACTTTGTCTAGTGGTATTTTGGTTTCTTTATTTTAATTTATATTTAGTTAAAGTTGATCGTAACTTTATTGTTAACTAGATAATAATAAGATTGTTAAGTGATAGTTATGCATTAGTCTGTATTTTTCTAAGTATTTAGCATACGTTTCTTGCATAATAGGTTATTACTGTTATGTTTTAGGACTTATTTTGTATGTTTTTTGTTTAGTTTGATCTTTATGGTTGTTCTTTTATGTTCGTTGTTGATTTAGGGTAAGAATTGAATATTTTAATGTAAGAATAGAGAGTGGTCACCTTCGTGATTGAGCTAGGGACAAAGAGAGGAGAAGAGAAGTGAAGGAATTGTAAGATAAGAACCCACGTTTGTGGGATTCATACTAATTCCCACAATCGTAGGATCCCTAACCCGAAGAGACACACGAGTTTCACTTATTCTTAGATTCTTATGACTATATAAGGGCAAAAATCCTTAGGGTCGAAAGGGGTTGTGAGAACCTGCCTCATTGAGCAAAAAAACAAATTTCGAGCATAGAGAGAGGTAGAGTATCAAGATTTTCATTCCAAAGTGAGCAAAGAGCACACTAAATCTAGATTTTCCAAATTTGGGCAAAGAAGAGGAGGAGCTTGCTTCATCTAGTTCTTATTTCGTTTTCTCTCTTCTAGCATATTTATTATGGATTTTCTGGTTGTTGGGGATGTTAACCACATTATGAGTGATTGAGTTATTTGTAAAGATTACTTTTGAATTACTTATTGAACTCTTACTTTGTTGATTTGAATGAATGATGCTTTTGATGAATGTTGAGCTTATACCTTGTAATATGTTGAGAAAGTGAGTTGGGTAAATTGTATAGGGCTATACAATGAGAATTGGCACTCTATAGACCTACGTTCATCAATTGAATTGATTAGTTAAAGAGAGATCTTGGCTAATTAGTTGATTACTCATAGGATAACTTCATAACTAGTTGCATTGGTAGACTGATTCTATAGATTGAGAGATTGCTTAATCATTTCCATTTAATTTGGCTAGGGACAATTAATTATACTTTGAGAGAGGGTAGTTAATACATTAGGACATCTTAGGTGAGGCACAATTCAATTAACAAGGTAGGAGGGAGATAAGA
>JANPWT010000007.1:8109710-8126473 GCA_024678245.1 Erythroxylum densum
AAGGTTTTAATTATAAAAAATACCTTTAAGTTATCTATATCTAAACTAATTTTCATTCGAATCGAGTAGATTTTTTATAAGAGATAACGCTCCAACTTAAAAATTTAAATAGCTACATATATAAAGATAATTCAAAACTGTAACTTCACTTAAATTAAGAAAACTCCTTACCAACGCACCTCCGCCGTAAGCTTTTGACTTCAATAACTTTTCTTTTAGGCTAAGCCGTCGGCATATGCATTATTTCACTGAATTGGGAAGTGAGGTAACGTGACATAGTCCGATGCCATTCTTCCACCAATGGGAAGAGCTGTTCGGTGGGGGGATTGCATAAACGACGAAGTTGCTTACGCAAGCTTATTGGTCATATATAAATAACTTAACTAGCTCTGTCTTAAAAGTTAATGCGAACACAAGGCTACGCAATTTAAATTTGAAACGGCGAGGAGATTGCATCATTTACAAACAGAAAGAGGCCAAAAATAAAGAACGAAACGCATTGCAGCCACAAGCTCCTTTTCAACTAAGGAACGAGGACAAAGTCTTCTTGGATTCATTGGTCTCTATGGTCGGTCACTTTTCCTATACATTTTTAATGCCATTGAAGACAATGAGTAAAGTAAACATATCGGAACCGACCATAGAATACAAGTAATGGAAATTAATTATATATGAACTCACGCAATAAGATACGGGTAGATTGATTGTTTCATTAAATCTCGTTCACACGTATCTATAAAAATATAAAATTTATATTCTTATTGGTTTGAACATACAATGAGAGCATTGTGGTCCATATGCTACTCCTACCAGTGTGGACGTTTATTTACAGTATCCTATCCTTGTTTTAGAAGCTAAAAAGTCAAAGGGACTGCTTGGGCCAGGAGGCCATAAAAGGATAGCATCGTAACTTTACATAACTCGTTATTTTAATCACGTGAGCATATGCTTGAGACTTAAGAGGGAGAGAGTGGGGGTTGTTGATGCCTTGATGGAGGAGATGATAAATAAAGCGTGCTATTTTGGTATTGGAGAGTGAACTCAATGCAATGGCGGAAATTTCACATTGCTGTTTGCTTATTAATCCAGTTTATGCTAACTACCAAGCGCTGTTCTTTAGATAGATGAGATTTCCTGATCGCCATGTTCATTCAGGTATTATGAGTTTTCTTTTTTCTTTTCAACCATTTTCCCACATTCCCAGTTTAGTCGAGGTAGTCAACGTTCAGTTTGTCTTTCATGTTTGGGAAATCCATCGGTGCTTAACATTTTTTTTGGATTTTTGTTTCTGGATTTTAAGCAGTTGCTGGAGTTCTGAGCTCTTCTTTTTGAGCTTGTTTATTAGTCAACTCCTTTTCTGAATGGTCTCAAATATCTGACTGCAACAAATGCATGTTTCCCTCCAGGGTTGGTTGTCTCGTTCTAATGGTTTTTAGTAGCTGCTGCATCTTCAGTTGTGGAATATGTAAACAGGTAGGAATTTGGCGGGCATGTATGCGTTTAGATCTCTACTGTTTGCTATGCTGCTTGCATTGAGATTAATCGTTTTTAATTTCTCGGTGCAACTGATTTCCATGTAAAACAATGTGAGCTTCAATCTTAGACATTTATATCTGATTATTTCTTTTCTTACCCTTCTTTGTGATTCTTCTTTTTGTTTCAGGTTCAGTATAAGACTAATTTGAAAACCATAATCTTGTGTCAATGCTCCGTAGATTGTTATTGGGTTGTGTTCGCCCTTCATTTGCTGTTTTCTTTCTGACTTAAACCTCAACTGCTTGATCATTTGACCATTTTGAAGCTCATCATTCCAATTGCAAACCTTTATAAGTTGATCCTGTTCATCAGCATACTTTTCGATGTGGCCTATTGTAGCGCAATCATTTAAATGTTTTTTGATTTTTTTTTTCCTAAAATGAAAGCTGACCAGTGTAATTAGCTCCCCCAAAAGATGAGAAATTTATGAATTTTTTTGTTCTACTTGCTTTCTTTAATATAATTTTGACGATTCTACGGGGTATTGCGAGTGCATAACTTCCAAGTCTTGAAAGTCTGCTTCCAATTTAGTATCATTGTTTAGAAGAGATTCTAGAGCATATTTTGGAGAATATATGTGTACGCTAATTTTCTGATATTGGCTGCTTAGCCTTAGTGTACGTTGGAGGAAATTGGTTCAATTCTGGATTTTCCATACTCTTACTCCAACATTCCTGATGAATGCTGAATTGCAGTTGCACAGTTATCATATTTGTTTGGAGCTGTCAGAGATATCTCTTGGGGGAATTGAAATACAAAGCATAGAAGTTTTTTCCTACTGCAGTCATCTACTTTCAGCTTAGCATGCCTAGTAATTTTCAGCTGCTGCCAGAGTTTGTACAATTGCTCACTTAATGGTTTATGTTATTGTTAATTCCACAAGGTCTTCATGGTCATAAAGTAATTTTCCATTTTCATATAGATGGAGAGGAATCCAATCAATGTACCTATGGACCAGGTTGAGATGCGCAAACAACTTGTAAATACTTCCAGGGAGCCTGGACATGATGGATTCCAGCAACAATCACATGAGCATGCTGCAGATTCTTTAAGAAGTAGAAGCGCTACTATTAGATTTGCTGATCTGAATGGTTCTGAAGTAAAGCCTGTACTTAATTATTCCATCCAGACAGGGGAAGAGTTTGCTTTTGAGTTTATGCGGGACCGCTTCAAAAAGCCTTTCACACCAAGTGTTGCCAACGAACCCAATTATGCAACTGGTTATATGGAGCTAAAAGGCATTTTAGGCATTAGTTGTACAGGGTCTGAAAGTGGCTCAGATATTTCAATGCCCACCATAGTTGAGAGGGGTTCAAAAGAATTTGAGAGAGCTAACTTATCTTTGCGTGAAGAGAGAAGCAGCTATGGGTCATTTCAGGTAATGCCTCGAACATTATCTAGTTATGAAAGCCGAGAACTTATGCATCATTATACATCCTCAGGAGATTCTGATAGATCCTCTACAACGATGAAAGTGCTCTGCAGTTTTGGTGGAAAAGTCCTTCCCCGACCTAGTGATGGAAAACTTAGATATGTTGGAGGTGAAACACACATTATACGCATAAGTAGAGATATTTCTTTTCAGGAGTTGAAACAGAAGATTTTGGCTATCTATAATGAAGCTCATGTCCTAAAGTATCAGCTTCCTGGAGAAGATCTTGATGCCTTGGTTTCTGTTTCATGTGATGAGGATTTAGTAAATATGATGGATGAATGGAATGAAGTTGAGGACAGAGAAGGATTGCAGAAACTTTGCACGTTTCTTTTCTCCATGAGTGACTTGGATGATGCTCAGTTTGGTTTGGGCAGTTTGGAGTGTGATCCTGAGATCCAGTATGTAGCTGCTGTAAATGGTATCGATTTGGGCTGTAGAAGAAACTCAAACATGCATGGGTTAGCAAGTTCTTATGGCAATAATTTGGATGAATTAAATAAGTCAAAAATTGATAAGGAGGCTAGTCGAGTGGAAACAGTAACTGTGGGGACTAGCCTTGCTCTCTTTAATGGCACTTTTCAGTCTCCGCAAACAATTCTCCACGATGGCTATGAAACCTATCCACAAGGTTATCACAGACAAGTGATGGATCATGAAGAACTTAAGCATTTACCCTTTCACTTTAATTACAACTCCCCTAACTACTCTCCATGTGGTGAATTTCCTTATTCTATTGGTGTTCATGGAGTTATAAATCAACAAGGACTGCTAAAAGGTCAGTCATATGGTAGCTTTCAAGTACAGAATTCACAGATGTTTGTAAAGGAGGCAAGCCCAAAGTCTTATGCTTCTGTTCAGCAGGAGATTGATATGGAAAAAGCTCAAGCAGGAGAGCAGGTTCATTCAGTTCTAGCTGACGAAGTGCCAGTTACTAGTTCAGTATCAGCAAGAGATCCACCATTTTTTCCTTCAACCAGTGGGGTAAGGTTTCAGGAAGATGGAAAAGCCTCCTCTTCTGAAGACACTGTGAATCCTGCACAAGTTCCTAGATCTTGTGAAGATGTTCGATGTTCCAACTCGACTAGTATCCTTGGTGCAGGATGTCTTGATCCTGCCTTCAATCCAATGGGTTTAAACCATATACCAACCCAGAGAGTTTACTATTCTGAGAGAATACCCAGGGACCAAGCAGAGTTGCTGAATAGAATATCCAAGTCTGATGATTCACTTGGTTCTGAGCTTCTTATTTCTCATTCTGATACCGCTGATCATAATCTAAAAGGGGAATCTGTTGAAAGATTGCACCAAAATAACATGCCTACCAATTCTGAAGACACCAATTCAGTCACAAAACAATTGTATACAGACCAAACCATCAATGATGGACTTTCCCAACTTCAAAAGTTCAAGGAGTTTGCCACTTCAGTTTCTGTTATGAATGAAAAGCTTTCTGATACTGAAGATGTTTGGAAGCATGGGCGCAAGCAGGAAATTCCAAATGATATTGGCAATAAAGATTCTGAAAACCAAGGAAGGGTTCTTAAGGGTGAGGGTGAAGTAGATCATATTGCAGATAATCACAAAATATTCCTTTCAGAGCAAAGCGTAGAAGGTGGATTAGGACAAAGTGCTTTAACACCAGTAGCTGCTGTTCTGAGCCATAAGGATCATGTATCTGATTTTCCAGATACTATATTGGGGGGCATGGTGTGCAAGGCTATTACTGGTGATAAGGATTTGAGGCACACACAGCCAAAATCTTTGACAGAGAGCTCAACTGAGGGAGTAAATCAAGAAATTTCCCACACTGGAGTGTTGCCAAAAAAGCTTGAATCCGTCATTATAGAAATTGATGATAGATTTCCCCACGATCTCCTTTCTGAGATGTTCTCCAAAGGCATATTTACTGAGGATAACTCTGTTATCGGTCCAATGGATAGAGATGGAATTGGTGTGAGTGTAAATATGGATAATCATAAACCTAAGCCCTGGTCATATTTTCCGAAGTTGGCACAAGAGGAATCTGTCCAAAATGATGTTTCTCTTATTGACCAGGATCATATTGGTGCACGGCCAGATTTTACAAAGGATGGAGGAGGAGATTCTGAGCCCTATGGTTATTCTCCTTTAGCAACAGATGGGGTTTCAACGGACCCTGGATATTCACAACTTAATGTTGGTGAAAACAATGGGCATAATTTATCTGGAGTAAGAGAAGCTGACTTGACAATGCATTCTGATCTTGATCATTCCCAAGTTAAAAAGAGGGAAAGTCTGCAGTTTGAAGCTATGATAGAAAATCTGAGATCACCGGAGTCTCAGTATGAGGTATGTGTTGTTGTTTGGTGATTTCATTTGAGAATTCATTCCTAATCAGCTAGCCAAAGCAACTTAACTTTGATGGTTTAGGATGGGAATTCAGGAAACAGATATGTTGGCTTTCCTCCTCATGATATCAATACGTTGCAGGTAAAAGTTAGATATTAACATTTTCTACTGACTCTCAAAACTATCGTTTCTTTGTGTACTTGCACTGTTTGCTATTGGAATCCCTTATCATTGATTCTTCCTATAAGGTTTTTTTCCCCTCTCATAGTCATCCCACAGTTGAATGTTACTTGTGTTTGTGAGAATGACCTAATATGAGTAAACTGATACTCTCTTTTTACTTTTAAGTTGCACTAATTTGACTAATCATTTGAAGCCAAAATAAAAGTAGTACTGAGAGAAGGAACAAAAAAATGATTTGGGTAGCCACCTAACTTTCTTCCTCAACAGAAATATAAACACGAGTCAGTGGAACCTGACCAAATGCCCTCTTCAAAGTAGTGTAGGTCTCTTGCTGCAAATTTTGTTATTATTGCATATATATCGTTCTCTGCATAAAATGATAGTGGTTTTCATGAGGAAAGTGAGCCAAGAGCTGATTATTAGCTGACTGTAAACAGCAGTGGATTTGTTTTTCTTTGATTTGGGTTTCTTCATGCTGCTTTAGCAACAATTAATTATGTCTTTGTGCCTTCTAAACTACAATTTTCTTGTCAAGAATAAAATAGATGGGATGAGGGTTCTGGTTATCAGTCAGGATTCCATAATCACCTTGGCCTTTTCATTTAGTATGTATAATAGATATTGTTGCTTTGTTATTGGAAAAGTTTTGATATATATTTTTTGTTGTATGACACCACTAAAAGCTTGTCTGCCTATGCTATCTTGAAACATTTTTGAGGCCTCATCCTTTGATGTTATTAACTTCTCAGGAATTTTTTCCTTTTGTCCCCTCCAGCACATTCTAGGATTTCTATTACAATATCAGAGAACTTTTGAACATTACCTAGTTCATCGAACTTCAATTCTTCAAACAAACAAACAAACAACAACAATTTAGTAAAAGTACCGTTGAATGTAGTGTCTAGGGAGATCCAAAAATATGCAGCCTTACCCCTAACTGGTATGAATATCTCATCTGACACAGGGTGCAAGGGGGCAGGGAGGTTTTTAATACTTCTAGTTTTTAATTTTCCAAAAACATTATTTTTCATGCGACCAATACATTTTCCTAATAGTCTGTGATTTATGCTTTTATTTTAAATATAATGCATGTGGTATAAGTATGTATGTGTGCGTTAACATGGAGATAGTTTTTTGAAGCATATCCAGAAACTCTTTTTTTTGCCTAGGTATCGTTCGCCTCCTTCTGGTTCTTTGAATGTAAATTTGAGATTATTCAATTGGAATTTATCCGCAATAAAATTGATGATCAGTTATTGTTTCTTAACCTAATGGCAGATTATAAAAAATTATGATCTTGAAGAGTTAAAAGAACTAGGTTCTGGTACTTTTGGGACTGTGTATCATGGAAAATGGAGAGGAACAGATGTAGCCATCAAGAGGCTGAAGAAAATTTGTTTCACTGGTCAATCATCAGAGCAAGAGAGATTGGTAATTGTTGCTTAGCTGCTGAGATCTGTTAACCTTTTGTTTTCCGTCCCAGTGATGCATGTTATTTTAGCTAAATACATACCAAGTTTGGTACTTGTTTCTTCATTTTATTTTGGGATTTTTGATGAAATATTATTTAATTTATTTTGTCTTAGGCATTAGAGTTTTGGAGGGAAGCAGAAATCCTTTCAAAGCTTCAACATCCAAATGTTGTGGCATTCTATGGTGTAGTGCAAGATGGTCCTGGGGGAACATTGGCTACTGTGGCTGAGTACATGGTTGATGGTTCTCTTAGACATGTTTTACTTCGGAAAGATAGGTAAATCCTACAATTGAACGATACTATAATCTTATTTTGCCATCTTTTAGCTACATTAAACTGATGTTCTAGGTGGTCTAGAACTTTTTCTGGTTGTGGGGCTATTAAAACTTTACTTAATGATTATCGGAAAGTACAATAATTAAAACACTCTCAGATCTGGATGAGCTCAAATAGCTTGCTAATGAATGGTCAGTTCATTCTCCTCCTTGTGCCTCTTTACATCTATATTTACTTGAACCTGAAGGTATTTAGATCGTCGCAAGAGGCTATTGATAGCTATGGATGCAGCTTTTGGGATGGAATATCTCCACTCAAAGAACATTGTTCATTTTGATTTGAAGTGCGACAACCTGCTTGTCAACTTGAAAGATTCGTTGCGTCCAATCTGCAAGGTATGCTCTTGAGGAATGTGAAAAATCCAATCCTTAAATGTTTGGTGTTCATTAACTCAGTAATTGATGACTTTAGGTTGGTGATTTTGGCCTGTCCAAAATCAAGCACAATACCTTGGTCTCCGGAGGTGTACGAGGAACTCTACCATGGATGGCACCTGAACTGCTAAATGGTAATAGCAGTAAGGTGTCTGACAAAGTAAGTTTATTCCTCATCTTGTTTATTTGCTTTTTCTGGTCTTATGTTTCTGTGAATGATACAAGAAAAATTAGGGAAATCATAGTTGAGTTCATGATTATTGTTCCCAAGTTTGTAACTAGATAGAAAATTTGAGAATCAGAGAGACTGAAATAGTCACTTTGTATCATTCATGTATAATAACAAAGATGTCCGGTTTATACCTATAAGATCCATTATTGCTAATTAGAAAAATAGGTGAATTAGTTTAGTCCTTAATCACCATTTTACTAGGAATAATTCATATACTTGTCTCAACAAACATCATCTTCTTTTATATAATCTTTGGACCAGGAATTTGTACATTAAGAAAATTTCTGCTAATTCTCAGGTTGATGTCTTCTCCTTTGGAATTGTTTTGTGGGAAATTCTGACTGGCGAGGAACCATATGCCAACATGCACTATGGTGCAATCATAGGTGCTAATTTAATACTCTGTTTTTCTCTGTTCTTTTATGGTTCTGCTTGTATTTTTTGTAAGTTATGGTTTCTGCTTGTATTAGTAGGTTTTTTTCTGATTAATTACCAATTATAATAACAATACAAATGAACATAGCAAGACTATAGAAATTGGGCCTAAAGGAATGGCATGTTGTAGCGACTAAATGTTGTAGCTTGATAATTTTTTGTGCTTTGACGATTGGCCTTGTACACTAGTATGGTTGTCAACATAAATGCCAAAAATCAAGTTTCCAATATGCAAGGATGCCTAGGGTCTAATGTACTCAGTAGGATGAGATTAAATGGACATCAAAATATCTTAGTTACAGATAATAGCCAATAAGGACAAGTCTAAATTCTATTTGTTCCTGACTTTAGGAAATTTAACTTCTCTTTTGTATTTTTTTGTAGTGGCTGTATTCTCTTTTTCTGCTGCTTCTACTTTTCTTGCCTTTATTGCACTTGTTACTACAAAATCAATTTTCATAAGCTCCTATGATTTAGAGCATTATAGTTAATTGGGATCAACTCCTTCTGTACTGATGCATGGTTCAGTAAGAGGAATTTAATAATTTCAACAATTGAAGAAATAAGAGCCACATAGAATTGAAAATAAACAGCTGTTAAAATTCCGGATCATACCTTAAAAGTCACAAGGGCATTAACCATAAAGAAATTTTTTAATCTCATGGGGAACCAATTTTGCAATAATTCAGTCTGTGGGAATGAGGGCCTGATTGAAAACTATCGTATCAATGTTGATTCTTAATTTATTCCTCCAATTGAACTAAGGGATGGAACTTGTTTCACTCATCCATTGCAATGTTGTTTTGTGTCAAGTAGTATCATGATCAGATTTTTTTTTCCCTGAAAAGTCTCATTTTATCATCTTTTCTCTCATTTTCATTTCCTTTCGTCTCTATGCTTGTATATTTAAAAAATATCATCCTTGAAATTGTAGAAAATTGTGTGATTCGCTGAAAGCATTTGCGTTCATGCATTGGTTGTTTGTGCTGTATTTGTTGTGCTCAATAAATTGATTAATTTTACAGGGGAAGTCACATAATTTCTAATAGTAAGATATAGACAGGATAGTTGAGGAATGAAGAACTTGTTTTCTCTATGGAAAGTTGTGTTCAGATTAACCCAGAACTGGAAAAGGCATTGAATAGTACAGATTCATATCAATAGCTTTGATATCAATAGTGTTACCTAAAAGAAGATCAGTAACCATTGTTTGCAGATCCGGCAGGGTATGCAAACTTGAAACTATTAAATTTGGGTTACACAGCTTTCAATTGCAGAAAGGAAAATGAAACTACTGATCTGAATGTTGGACTTGATTCCAACACTAGAAGTGTGTAGCTTTCAATATACATATAAATGAAGTTCACGAGGAAAGCATACTATCAATTTACTTGAAAAGTCATTTTTAGATATATTACTGAAAACAGAAACACCCAAGTTGGTTTTAATGTTTTTATATTTTATTCATTATCTGATACACTTTATGGATATTTAGCACCTCGTTTATGTTTGTAACATTTGTTAATGAGGTTCAGGAGGAATTGTGAATAATACTTTGAGGCCTGCCATTCCAAGTCTCTGTGATCCTGAATGGAAAAGGTTGATGGAACAGTGTTGGGCTCCTAATCCTGCATCAAGGCCTTCTTTTACAGATATTGCCAGTCGTTTGCGGGTTATGTCAGCAGCTGCTAGCCAAAACAAAGCGTATGGTCACAAGGCATCCAAGTAATAGTTTGAATACTTCCAATTGCAGTTTTTCCACAATGTCACAGATTGATTCACTTAACTGTACAAAGTAGATATTTACGATGTCATATTAGTAAAAGGGAGAAGCTAGCTTCCATTTATGTTTTTGAAATGGAAGATTTTCTCTCTAAATAATTTGAAATTCTTCTTTCCAGAACGTTATGTAGTCCCTGGATTTTAAACAAAATTTATAATAGTTTCAGGCTTTTCCATTTTGGTTTGTGCTGCGCATCTTTCCCTGGCTATTATTTATTTGCAATGTGGAATTCTATGAGGCTTTCCCATGTTTTCTTGTGGATGCCAATTTTCATCATAATTCCTGTATCTATTGTCTGGCATGGTTTGAATTGCAGATTCGAGAAAACCATTGGTATTGAATAAAGAATCTGGTAGAAATAGTAGCTGTTGTTGCGGTGTTAACCTGGTATATTTTCTGTTCCATGACTCGAAATTGATTGGATGAAGTTGGATAAGAGCTAGTTTTGATCAGTATCAATGTGCTCCCCAATTGCTGAACAGAAAATGTTACTTCTCGTCAAAGTTTGGACGCTTGTGCGTTACTTTGCCGGGATAGACGAAGTTGTGCTGATCAAGCACTAGGAACTCCTATGCCATTTGTCGGTCTAATTTTCAGGTAAAATGGCATAATACGAATAGTCTTCCAAAGTTACCTGGTTGATCAGGTCAATTCCCAATAACTGTATCAGCTTGTCATTAATACTGGAGAAAGCCAACAGAAACACCGGCGCGAGCAGTTTCTGCAGTTCTCATTGGAGTTAACAGATAGCGATGGAAACACCGGCTTGAACAGTTTCTGCAGTTCACTTTGGAGTTAAAAGATACCACGAGTCCCATAAATGAGTAGCAAATCAGTCCCTGAAACTGGAAAGACCTCAACCGGTACTGGTATGTATTCTAATTTTAATACGTTCTAATTAATTATATCTAATATTAATATATTCTAATTAATTATATTGTTTTACTAAAAAGGAAAGATAAACATTTGTTAAAATTTTGTTTTGCATCAAATTTTAATATATTCTAATTAATTATATTTAATTTTAATATACTCTAATTAATGATATTTAATTAATTATATTGTTTCGCTCAAAAAGAAAAAAATTAATTTAAATTTTATATCAAAATTTAATATACTCTAATTAATTATATTTAATTCTAATATCTTCTAATTAATTATATTTAATTAATTGTATTGATAAAATTCCAAAACATTATACACTTTTGAATCTATTATCCCCTAATATTACTAACTTATCCTTATCGTGCCATTTGAGTTTGGAAAACTTTTTTTTATATTATTTCATTAAATTTTTTTAATGTCCAAGTTTTTCCTCTCACTCCTTCCACAAGTATAAAGGGATAGTTGGTTCAAATAGGATAATGATAATAGAAATGAGAATGAATATAGTAATGGTTGCTTAGGACGAATGAATGATTACCATTATTATTCATGGTAGTTTATTTATCGAAAATCTTGAGGTGTTACAGTAGGGAGCTAGGAAATAGAGCATAGTTGTAGTTAGATTCTTCTTGGAGAAGAGATTTGCTTTCCCAGTTGAACATAAATGGGTAAATATAGCATGGATAAAGTATGGGACCGGTGGATACGATGGTTAATGAGAATGAATTTTGTGTTTAGATTCAACATTGAAGAAAATGCCTAGAGAATCACTAAAGCATGGTCTTGGAATGTGTTAGGCCACCCCATTCTCTTGAAAAGGTGGCATCTTAATATCACTCTGGACATAAGCATGCTATAAACACTTACTATATGATGCAACACGGAAACAAAATAAGCAACATAATTCCAAAACCTAAAATTGCAGTAAAAAAAAAAAAAGAAGATGTTGGCAATTTCACAAAATCAAGAGCATGATTTGGTACCTTGGTATAAACAACTAAAAATGGAGAATAACCAAAGCCACTATAAGCAACATTATTGTAGGAAAATTCAGCTTGTGCCACTAGAAAATCCCAATTCTTTGGCTTGTCATGACATATACATCTTACCAAAATTTCCAAAGTTCGATTTACGACCTCTATCTGGACATCGTTTTGTGGACGAGCTATGCTACTAAATATAAAAGTAGAATCAAATAATCCCCACAAAGTCCAACTAAAGTGACTAAAAAATTTAATGTCATGATCAGAAGTAATTGATTTAGGAACACCATGAAGTCTCATCACTTCTCTAAAAAAACTTTGCAATTGCAGTTGCAGTTGCTATTTTTTACAAGTTAGAAAACGTGCCTTTTTTGAAGATCAATCCACCACTACAAAGATATAATATATACCTCTTTGTGTTTTTGGCCATCCTAACACAAAGTCTATAGACAAATTTTCCCAAATAACATTAGGAACCGGTAATGACATGTACAACCTAGCATTAGAAGCATGTACTTTGTAAGTTTGGTAAGTTGTATACCTTTCTACAATGAAAACACTATCTCTTCTCATCTTTGTCCAATAGTACCTCTTCCTTACTTCTTCAAGAGTTGTCTCTACCAAGATAACTAGCTAAGCCTCCACCATTTAATTATCTAATCACCTTCTCTCTAAATGATGTCCTTGGAAGACAAAGTTGGTTTCCTTTCATCAAAAATCCATCATGCACATAGAAATCATCATGGGATTTTTTTTCTGAGCACAAATTCCCTATTTCCTTGAAGTCTTCATCATCCATGTACAATTATTTTAAATATTCAAGACCCTCCACTTCCATAGTCAAGGTCTTAATCATGACAACTTTTTTACTTAATGCATCAGCCACAATATTTTTATTTCTATATTTATGAACCAGTTTGTATCAAAATTTATCAACAAAAGCTGACCACCTAGCATGCATCTTTATTCTCAATTGCTTCTGACTTCTAAAATACTTTAAGGCTTTATGGTCTATGTATAAAATAAATTATTTCCAAATCAAATAATGTTCCCAAATCTTCAAATTTCTCACAATAGCATAAAATATTTATCATATGTAGCCCATTTTTGTCTTGCATCATATAACTTCTCACTGAAGAAAGCAATTGTCCTCTTTTCTTAAGACAATACAACTCCTATCCCAACTCCACTAAATTTCCTATATCGAGGTTGGATGATATGTTGGATTAGCTTATTGGGGCGATAATTTTTTTCTAAAATTGATCTTAGAAGTGGTTATCATCAAATTCGAATCAGATTGGGAGATGAGTGAAAGACTACTTTCAAAACTATAGATGGATTATTTGAGTGGCTGGTGATGCCTTTTAGGCTAACCAATACCTCTATCACTTTCATGAGGTTGATGAATCAAATTCTTAGGCCTTTTATAGGAAAGTTTGTGGTGGTATATTTTGATGACATCCTTATTTACATTAGGTCAAAAGAAGAGCACTTTGATCACTTGAGAAGTGTGTTTGAAGTATTGAGGGAAAATAATTTATATGCTAACTTAAAAAAGTGTATTTTCATGGCTGAAAGTTTTTTGTACCTCGGTTTTGTCGTAGGGAAGGATGACATGAAAGTTGATGATGAGAAGGTAAGGGATATTAGGGAATGGCCTGTATCCAAAAATGTTGGGGATGTTAGAAGCTTCCATGGGCTTGCAACATTTTATAGGCGTTTTATCATAAATTTTAGCAGCATTGTGGCTCCTATTATTGAGTGCTTAAAGAAGGGAAGGTTAAAATGGGGATAAGAAGAAGAGCAAATTTCGTACTTATCAAAGAGAAGTTGTGCATTACACCTGTTTTAGCTCTGCTCGATTTTGATAAATTATTTAAAGTGCAATGTGCTATTTATTTCTTTTATGTGCTGTGTCAGGTGGTATCAGAGCTTTGAATCTCATGAAACTTGTTCAGTTTGACAATGACAAATAATCCTAATGACGATGATGAGGGATTACCCATTGTTTGGAGAAAGCTAGAAGAACACAAGACGTCTATTTGCAACATCTGACAACAGTTGATTACAATCATTAGGCAGTTGCAAACTTTGTTGCAAGGTGACAATAACCAAAGAATTGGAGATTAAGCTGCTAGGGAAGTTTCCCCTACACAACAACCTCGAATTCCAGCACTTGCTATGAGAATTGATGACTCTAGTGGTGATGAAGAAATTATACAATGAGAGGACCATCGTTGGCAAAGAGGAGGTGACCATGAATACAAATTGAAGGTAGATATTCCATCCTTTAGTGGTGACCTTGATATAGAGGGCTTCCTAGATTGGTTAGAAGAAATAGATGGGTTCTTTGATTACATAAAAATTCCAGAAGATAGGAAGGTAAAATTGGTTGCATATAGGCTAAAGGGCAAAGTTTCAATATTGTGAACTCAATTGAAAGACAATAGGAGAAGAGAAGGGCGAGCTCTTTTGTTTTCTTGGGAAAGGATGAAACAACTATTAAGAAGAAGATTCTTTCCTCCGGATTATGAATAGTATTTGTTCGATGCTTATCAAAACTGCATATAGGGAAGACAGAGCATCCATGAATATACAAGAGAATTTTTTAGATTGGCAACTTGCAATAATTTGGCAGAAAGCGAACCACAACAGATCGATAGACACTTGAGAGGCTTGGAACCAACAATTAGAAAAAATATCGGTATTCAATTGGCTTTAAATGTTCATAATGCAAGGAATTTAGCTATGAGAGCTGAGATGTTGATTAATAAAAAATAACGAGAGAACAGAAAAACATGGAACAATGAAAGGCTAGTGAGTGAAAAGGGAAAGGAAGTTATAAAAGCTCCACTCTTACGCGAGGTACCGATATGAAGGGAAATAATTATAGTAGTGGAAATTGAAGCAAGCAAACTACCTCAATTCCTAAAAGTACAAACCCTTACACAAAACCTGCTTCTTTCAAGTGTTTTAAATTTGGAGAACTCGGTCATTGTTATAATGAGTGTTCGCGAAGAAAATTTGTTAATATAGTAAAGCAAATTGAAGAAGCATATGAGGAAGAAGAATGCGAACTTGATGGAGATGAAGATGATAACTTGTATGAAGAAGATGCTTTTGTAGGTGTCATTAGGAGGATGATGATTTCCGAGAAAGAACATGAAAATTTGAGAAGACATAAATTGTTTCGCACCAGATGCATGGCAGAAGGTCATCTTTGTGAATTAATCATTGATAGAGGAAGTCAAGAGAACATCAACAACAAATCAACAGTATAGAAATTGAATCTGTAATACCCACATACCTCCAGGGAGGATATGCAAGTGCCACACAAAACAGAACCAAAATAATCCAAAATATACCAAACATTTCCTTACATGCATTTCCAAAAACTTAAACAAACAAACATTACAATCCATTAGGAATTATTTTATAAACAAAACATAATATACATCATATATAATGAACTTATCAAATTATATGCCATATATATTAAATCCATCTTGTAGTAAGATTATTACAAATCTTTTATAGGATATTACAAAACTTATCCACAAATATACAAAATGTCTATTACATTAAATACAACTAAAAAACAAACTCAATTATACATCTTCCAAAACAAAACACATCCTTCTTTGGCCATTACGGTTGTCTTTGTCCTAGTCTTTAAACCTTCTTATCAGAACCTACACGGAGAAAAAACGACCGCACTTAGCATATAGCTTTGTGGGGAATAACTAAATAAGATATGATCTGGCGACTGTTTCTAATAGTTGTCTAGCACTCACATGCACTTAATCATGTCAATCACATATAAACTTTAATTGTTCAAATTATAGAGTAATCCAAACATAACATTATGTCCCAAAACAAAATGTGATTCATCAATACAGAACATTCTTGCATAAAAAAAACTCATAAATATCATAATAGAATGTACAGGTATCAGAATTGAATATCAAAACAGGATGTAATCCATTCATATCAAAATATGACTTGTATAGATCAAAATATGTTTTATATTAAATAAGAGCTTATCTTGTATCATATCAAAACTTGTTTATATCAAAATTGAACATGTATCAAAATAAAAAATATGTTACCCTGCTAATCCTTTTTAAAGAAGTAGGTAACGAGACTAGAACAAAAGATACCATGATTGGTACCTGAAATAGAAGAGATTAATGTCTCTAAATCAGGGGACACTATAGTGTTGATAATCAAGGGACACCATAGTGTTAATAATTAAGGGACACCATAATGTCAATTATCAGGGGACACCTTAGTGTCAAGTTATAGGAGCAGTTGCAGACCCTTCTAGGTAGGCCTATTTACCCACGACTAGAACTTGATAATTTTAAAAACAAAACTTTTTGGATTTCATAATCACATGTAAATGATGTAGTGCATAACATGTCTTTATTCCATTTTTCTCAAATTGAATATATACATGCACATTTGATCGAACTTAACATACCTTATGAGCATAAACATATGCAATAATGTACCATTAAATACATTATGTATTTACACATTACATATAATTACATAAATTCTCATTTCACAAACAATCATATTCAATTCACATCACATAAATCCTTTGAAACACACTTTTTAATGAGGGTTCAAGTTTGTAATCCTTACTAATAAGGACTAAAATTATCGTTAATAATATTCTGCAGTTCTTATTTGCTTAAATCTTGCCGCCTCCCTTAAAGGATTATTGCTCATAAATGGTCTGAACTTTATGAAAATGTTCATTAAATCCTTCCC
>JANPWT010000007.1:8126573-8136790 GCA_024678245.1 Erythroxylum densum
TCACTTATGTATGCATGTATGTATATATATATAATTCATGTTCAAAATCATCAACTCAATTTGGTAACTTCTTCAAGTATATATAATTTCAACTCACATCATCCATACACAATTCATATTTCATTAACAACAAAATAAGAATTGACAAATCTTTAATGGCATTCTAAACCACATTACATCATCAGTATCAAAATCCAAATTACAAAAGATACTAAACCCCAATAATTCTCAAATTGCATCTAAAGTCTTGCTTTTACAAAATCTAAATTAATTTACAAAATATTGCAAAAGTAGAATGAATCCTTGACTCTTGGTTGCTCGATCTTATTTTCTTCACCTGAAAATGGGATGAAAAAAGAGGTGAGCTTAAAGCTAATGGGTAATATTTTATAACAAAAAAAATAAATAAAACCTTTGAAAACATTCATTTGTCATAGAAAATTCTCATTGACTTGATAAAACACATGTTTCTCAAATTCTCATCATGTAGTCAAATTCTCAAACTGCAAAACATGAATGCATCAAACTTATTCACATATGATAAGAACATAAGTACATCAGAATGGTTTGAGTGGATCCAAAACAAAACGTACTACACATTTTTCATAAGGATCCTGCGTAGCCGTGAACAAAACGTACTATCGCAATTCTACATAGTGACCATGCGTAGCCGTGAACTTATGGGAGTTCATAAAAGAGCTCCATGCCACTAGCAAATAGGGGGAAGAAGTCTTTTGTCAAAGTGCACTTGACTTAATTTAGGGGCCCACCACAAACCCATATAACATGTAATTCATGACTTGTAAATATGTTGCCCAAAATGGCACATTTTCGAAACTTGATTTCATAAACTTAATATCCTTTTAAAAATCATTTCCAATTTTCATTTCATAAATAAATCACATAATTCATATACCAAACATGTAGCACTTTCCTAAAACATTTAAAGGGCAATAAATGCACATTTATGATGCAATTGAAATCATTAAACTTCTTTTGTTCAAAGAAAACATTAGTGGCTTATTTACTCTATTATAAACATGTACCCACCTTGATTTCCTTGCTTAAAGACTTGCTTAAAATGCATCTTCTCTTGCTCCTCTTGCCTTTCTTGATCTCCTTATACATTAACAAAAATCCCACTCAATAGTTTCAATTGAAAATCCCACAAAACATAATCACTAAAATTGGTGCTAGAATACTTAAACCCATGCATTTTCTAAACTTCATGAACTAAAATCCTTCCAAAAATCCAAAAGATTCAAAATGATCTTACCTTGATTTTTTACCAAATGGGGAGATCTTTGGCTCAAATGGTATCTCTTCTCTTCCTCTACCTTTTCCTCTTCTTGAACCACTTCAAAATCTCTAAAAAAAGCTAATAAATGAAGAAACTCTAGCTCAACTCTCTTCTTTTCTCTCAACCACCAAAATTCTCTTCTCTTTCTTTCTTATTTTCTCTTCCTCTCCCACTTCACTTTTTTCTTCTTCTTAAAAGAACAAAACAACATTTCTTCTTCCATTTCTACCCTTAATGAGCCCAAAAAGTCCATTTTACCCTTCCTTATAGGCATATGTTCTTTTAACCTTAAGTGTCTTGCCAAAATTACCCTTGAACATTCTTATAACCTCAACACTTTAATTCCACTTACCCATTTAATAATTCCTACTACTTTAACATAATTAAATAATTTCGAAATGTTTAATCTATCAAAACCTCAAAATTATTTAAATCATGTTTATTCATCAAAAAAAATTTGGGGGCTAACATGAGGGATATCCCAAGATGTCTCGCCATCTGCACCAAGACCTCTTTCATGCATCTATCATAGGCTTGTTACCTCTCGATCCGCTCCAATAATGCCCAATCATAGGCCTCTCTCCTCTCGATCTGCTCTAGTAGTGCCTTATCATAGGCCTCTCTCCTCTCTAGTTGCTCCGACATGTATCTACCACGAGCTTCGGGCTGCGCTATCAACTCATTCATTGTAACCTATTATGCTCAGCCAGTACGCTTAATACCTAAGATTTACCTTATGTGTTTCTCCATTTGAGCTATCTTTAGGTGGTCCTAGTATGGTACCAGCGCCTTGGGTAACTCTGTACTAGCCTCCTCTTATGCTACTCCTCCAGTTTGGGATGGTGGTGAGCTTAGTTGCATTGGCTGCTTAGCTATGCGTAGGCGATCCCTCTTTGGTTCTGATGCAACCTACTTGTCTTGAACCCCAATCAGGTGGTAGATGTCTCCTATAGATACCCGCCATTTGTGTACCATATGCTTGTGTTTCATCATATCCAAATTTAGAGTTGTGATGGTGCCAACTTGTCACTTCGGTGGTAGTCTCTCAAAGACCCCCATCCTTTGTACTAGCCTTGTCACATAAGGCCTAACATATATTTTCCTGACCTTCTTCTCGTCACTTTGATGCCAGATAAATTAGGTTAATGCATTCTTCCTCAAAATTAGGCAACCTCAGAACATAAGCTTCATAAAGAGCCTTCTTTAAATTAGAGAAGGCCGAATAGGCCTCATTTGCCATTGGTATGCATTCTTCTTCAATAGGTTAGTCAAAGGTATCACCATTTGCCCATAGTTTTTTATATTCCTATAGTAACCTACTAACCCTAGGAAGCCCTGAGAGCCTTAACCGATTGTGGTATTGGCCACTTTATGATTGCCTTAATCTTACTTACATCCGCTTCCACTCATTCATCATAGATAAGATGACCCAAGTAAGTCACCCGATTCTACCCAAATGTGCACTTTGATTTCTTAAGAAAAAGATGGTGAGCTTGCAACAATTAAAAAAACTAAATGCATATGCTGAATAAGCTCAATCCAAGTCTTACTATATATTAAAGTGTCATCAAAGAAGACTAAGGCAAACGTAGGCAAATAAGGCCTAAACACCTCATTCATCAAAATCTGAAAAGTTGATGGAGCCTTGGTCAACCCAAAAGGCATTAACAAGAATTTGAAATGCCTATGGGGCATCCTGAAAATTGTCTTCTTTATATCTCGACTATCCATTCTAACTTGATGGTATCCAGAATGAAGGTCTAACTTTTTAAAATATCATTTTCTATACAACTTATCTAACAACTCATCCATTATTGGGATCAGAAACTTATCCTTTAACATGTCATTGTTAAGCTCCCTATAGTCTACATAAAACTGCTTTGTCCTGTCACTTTTCCTCACTAGTAGTGCCGACGAAGACAAGGGAGATAGACTTGGCCTTATTATTCCTTGTTGTAGCATATCCTCACATTGCTTCTCTATCTAATCCTTTTGAAGTTGAGGATAACGGTAAGGTTGCACCATCACAAGTCCAAATCTTGACATTAAAGGAATTTTGTGATCACAACTTCGACTTGGTAACCCTAAAGGCTCTGCAAACAAATCTATAAATTCTACCAGTATTTTTTCCTATAGTGATGGAGGTTGAATGCTATCCCTTTATTATTACTACTCTCGGTTCAACACTTGGAACTTGCCCCTTCCACTGTACCTTCTTCCCATCCAACCCAAAACTCATTGTTAGAGATGTAAAGTCTCAAAGTATAAGGCCTAATGTACACAACCATTTAGTCCCTAAATCAACATCAGAACCATCCAAGGGAATTAGTGGCAAAAGAATCAGAATCAACTTATAGAGTTTTCGCCTTGCAAATACCCAAACTGGGCACTTTTTCTCCTTTGGCCACTGTCACCTAGAGTCCTGGCACTCTCTCACTGGAATAGCAATCTTAGGTATCACTCCCTCCTGAATGGAATTGTGGGTGCTTCCCAAATCCGCCAAAACTCATCTCGGCAACCCAACCACTAGTGCTTGCAATTACATCATTTGTGAGCTTCGAATTTCATTTATAGAATGTAACAAAATTTTTAGGTTATCTACCACCTCTTCCTCTTGCTCATTATTTGAGTCTGACACTTCAATCCAAAAAATCCTCTTGCACTTATGTCTCATTGAGTAAGATTTGTTGTAGTTAAAACACTACCCTTTAGCCCTTCTTTCTGCCATCTCTCCCCTTGAAAGCCTCTTGAAAAATGGGGCTAAAGTGCTGCTTAAATGGCTGGTAGTTAACCATACTGATTTCCCTCCTCCAATTAATCCTTCGATGCTTCGATTCCTAGCAGAGACAGTGCTGGTTGTAATTGATTTAGGGGTTGTCCACCCAGTCGAAGATTTAGAGCTGCCTTGCAATATACACTATTGTTTCCTCTCTAAAGCTCGTGCTATATTCAAGGTCACTCCTAAATTAGTGAAATGTTGCATCTCTACCTCGATCCAAAGGCTCTCCACTAATCCTGCTGTAAATAAATTCACCTTTTAATGAGGGTTCAAGTTTGTAGTCCTTACTAATAAGGACTAAAATTATCGTTAATAATATTCTACAGTTCTTGTTTGCTTAAAACTTGCCGCCTCCCTTAAAGGATTATTGCTCATAAATGATCTGAACTTTATGAAAATGTTCATTAAATCCTTCCACTCCAATTCCAAATCCTCCTGCTCTAACCGATAAAACCATAATTGTGCTTCCCCCATCAAGTAGAAGATTGCCAATCCCACATTTTCTCCCTCTTGAATTTGTTGATTCTTGAAAATTTGTTCACACCTCCTTAACCATATTAAGGGGTCTTCCGACCCATTATAGGCCAAAAATTCAAACTTGGAGTAGCACGGTAGACCTCGACATGCCCATTTGTTCTCTTCTTTAAACAGTTTCGGCTCCCTCAATTGCCATTGTTTGAACAACTACTATTTTCCCTTCCTGAATCCTTTCCTAATCTACAAACATGACATGTGAGCTCCTCTATCTATTCTTCCAGTGCCTACTGCCTCATAACCATAGTTTGCATAAAAAACTCTAATTTGTTGACTAGGCTTTTCGAGTCACAGACAGGTAGGTTCGATATCAAGTTATTATTTTCTCTAGCATAGGATTTAGTTATAGGCTGAGACACGAGAAAAACAATCTCTTTTTCCCTAGAGGCTGTGTTTTTCTTGATAAAAGCTTGCTTGCCTCTTTATTAATCATAATAGCCTTTAAAAGGCTTAAGGATAAATTAACAACCCTAATTAGGACTCTTAATTAGGTATAAAGTCCAAAAATAGAATCTCAACAGAAATAGGAAATATAATATGTAAACCCCCCTAAAATATGAAAGAAAATCAAACAAAACAAAATAAAAGCAGACTTGTTAATGGTTGTCCTGTCAACCATTTTTCTTGCATCGCAGCAAATTTTTTCCACAAAGGCATCCACAACATTACTAACATATTCCTAATCATTCATGTATTACCTTCAATAAACCTAATTCAATTGAAAAGATAATCGAGCCCAAGTATGGCATGCTATTGCAGTAATGACTTGGCTCCATGGAACTATGTGGTATGGTTCAACAATTTACCTTATTGAATATTGGTACCATTCATTATCAATGAGATCAAGGAGCAAGTAATCGACAATATGGTCATATCAGTGACGTTATTGTTACTATGATCAAAGAAGCACTCCCCAATTCTCCTTTAGAAAGATCAGAAGTGATCAGAGCTGTAATTGTCTGGCTTGGCTCGGGAAAGCCCTAGCAATAACAGAAAGAAAGGGGTCCATGTAGCTGTTGGGCCTACCCTCTTCTTAAGCTAGGACTATTCCACTCTGATTGATCCAGGAAGTGAAAACCTCAATACCCCAACCTTTTTTAATATAACGGGGAATGGATTAAAGGTTGGGGCTGGGAAAGAGGGAGATTTGAAAAAAAGGATACTACCCTATGCAAGAAGGGTTTGGGGGAAGGGCAAGAAATGGGCTGTGGGTGATGGGGGGAGGAAGAAGGAGCTTACGGCTTGTGATTAAACACGACAAATGCGTATATACTGCACTTCATTGTCCTGACAGGGAGAGCTCTTCTTTGTAGCACTGGGGCAAAGCCTAGATCATATCATTGAGCCTCAACTCAATTGGAAGCCAAGTCCCGGTCAACTTTCCTCAGAACTGGTTCAATAGCCGCAAGAAGCCCAAAACATCAGAATTGGCTCTTTTGGTGGAATGACCTTGATGTGAGATTCTCAAGTTTCACCCCTTAGATAATCCTTACTATAAAATAATAAAAAAAATCTTTATAAAATCTTTCTATAAAAAATCAAATGTTTAAGGGTGAGATAAACAAAGAAAGAGACTCTTCAAGAGTTGTGTTAGAAGTAGCACATTGGAAGTAGCATAGACGCATGTTCATGCTAAAAGATTATAAAACCTGAAAATGACATGATATAAATGAAGAAACCCAAAATGTGGTTTTAGAGACTGCATATCCGTCAGAGAAAAGCAAACAGCAAAAACTGGCAATCATACTAGTCCAACAAATAAAAACAACGATTTTTTGCAGTATCTCATATCAAAAGCAGTAAATAGAAAAAGAGAATTTCATGAGAAACAGTCCAAGCCTGTCTATAGCTCTATAACTCTAGAGTAACTAAATGAAATAATCACAGAAAGTTGCATCCTTCATTTTATTTCCTAAACAAATTGTCAACTTTATCCTTCACTGAAACAGACAGAATTCAACGCCTGAAAAATAGAAAAACAGCCCATGCCAACTTCCTGCTATGAACCATCCACACTTGTCCCACTCATCTACAAGAATTCTTGTTGAGGTCTTTCATGTTTGAATCTGAAAAGTTATAACTGAAGCGCATGAACCAAACTCTTATCTTCATAATTGCAATAAAATCCCAAGCTACATAGGGTACAGGAACCGTATAAAATATGGATTCTAAACCCAAAAAAACTATAATAAAATCAGATCCCAATTCAGCCAGCAAGGAGATCATCATTAACAAGTCAATTCACAATGGAAATAAAATAAGTAGAGAAATCTGCCAATTTCAGAAGGCAATATGCCTCTTACTCTTCAGAACCTTATTTTCTATACTGCATCACTATATTCTCAGATCTTGTACTGCGATAATAGACACGTATCACAATTCAGTAAGGTTTCAAATTATGGGTTACAGATACGCAGCAGATCCAGACACTATTATCTTATGGTAGGCCTAAATGAGAACAAGGTCGGAATTGCTAAGATTCCAATTTATGCTAACACAATAGGTTGCACCGATCATCAAAACTGCCAGTAGGTATTGCGGGATTGCAGTTATTGAAAACACAATCAAAACCATCGACAATGGCTTTAACAATCAAAACTGTTCCCAATTTAAAACCCTTGCTCAGATATTATTTCAGGACCCAAATTCAAGATAAACAACTAAACATAACTGCATGATTTATGACAAGAATCAATCAAAATCCACAAAGAAAGGAATGACAGAGACTATTGAACATGAAGCCAAAGCTTAAACCTTTCGAACATTCCATAACCAAAATACAACCTATCGGCAGTGTAATTTACTTTCTGTGTAACTTTCAGTTCTAGAAATAAGTTAGTACACCAAACAATAAAGTACAAAAAAGACCAATGAGTCAGTCTTGATCCACTCCTTCAAAGGCCCATTCATTCTCCTGACGCAATCTGGCTTCCTCCTCGGGCGTGAAATCGTTTTGGATCCCAAAGAAAGTCCTCACATACTCCACGCTCTTGTTCTCAATCCGATCAGCCACTGCCTGGTTAAGCAACTCCAGCAAATCCTTCACGTTCAAGTAATTGGCCACCATTATCATCTCCTTCAACTCCTCGTTGCTGCGACTTTTCACGAAATCGGAGCTGAAAGCATCTCTCTCCGCGTCCGACTTCATTTCCTGGCGATACTGAACTTGCTTGGAGCAGTACTCTATTACATGCGAAAGCGGCTCTGCGTCCGCGTTTGGCAGCGGAACCACCAGGTTGTCTTCCCACGATTCCGTCTCGTTATCCTCGTAGAACGCTTTCACCGCCCCGAATTCCATTGCCACCGTAGATTCCACCCGGAAGATCTCGCCGTCAGCGGTCTTCAGGCTGATAACTCTCGGGCAGGAGGAGGTGATTTGGGAGACCGTAGGAATGGTGGCTTCGGGAACTTCGAACGGGGACGACATCCTCACTCGAGAAAGAGGAGCGGAAGTCTGTGGAAGGTTTTTAACAAACAGTTTTCACATTGTATTATATATAGAAATGAATAAAAGATATTGTAAATTATATTAAAAACAAATAACGAATATTTTAGCTTAAGGTAAACATGTAAATTGTACTAAAAATAATGATGTTGCTTTCTTATTCCATTTTCTTTTTTTTTTGAAACTCTTATTCCATTTTCATTTTCTTGATATTTTTACCTTTTATTATTTTCTTTATCTGTACAAAATATATTTACCGGATAATAATACGTCATTAGCAAAAGCAAGATGTGTGATGTCCTGCCCGGTACACTTCTTATAATACTTAAAAGTGACAATCAACAAGCACATTCTTTTTTTTTTTTGATTTGAGGAAACCTTGTAGGCGGGCCAAATAGGCACACCTCTCTGAAAGCTCAATTGGTGCACCACCCCGCAGGCGTGCCAAGCGGGCGCACCTCATCATTGAGGGCCCAACTAGTTCTCCATCTATAGGTAAAACCTCGACTGCCCCAGACTCTTACAAGAAGGCCTAGCATGGAATCGAACTTGAGACCTAACCAAAGTTAAGTCCCGCTCTCAATCATCGAGCCACACCCCTTGAGGACCAACAAGCACATTCTTTTGAATAATACAATTAATTATCCCAATGAATCTGTAAAAAGATAAGGGGAAAGAGGATTACCTTACATTAGCCTTCTAGCATCCTTAGATGAGTTGATTAGCAACTTGAGATTGGCTAATGAATGAAGAAAGCACATGTTTGATCCTGGTAGCTAACAACTTAGAGATGATTTTATAAATTATATTGCAACAAGTAATTGGTCTAAAGTCCCTTAATGAGTTTGGATTATGATTTTTGAGACTAATCATAAATGAGTATAATTCCATACCTTAAGTAAAAAATATTGATTGAATGAAAAGAACACCGCAGCTCAATACAAACTATACCAACACATAGTAAATTTAATACCACCAGCATACAAAAAAATTATTGCCATGGATTTTAATTAAGTAATATCTTTAGTGAAAAATGAGAATACCATCTTTAAGTGCAAACTATGCCCTATCTCGATACAAACTATTCTAGGACTCTATATATTCAATACTATGTCTTATGGGAATTTTTTAAAACTAAATGGAAAGAATACATTGGATTAATACAAATTATATTAGCATACAGTAAATTCAATACCACAAGTATAAATAAAAGTTAACAAAATGTACTATATATACTCAATACCACATCTAACTAGAAAAATAACAACATTCATTACATATAAGGAAGACAACCACCTTTAAATGGATGTTTATTGATTAAATGAAAAGAATATTATGCCTCAATACAAATTATACCAGCACTTAATACATCTAATACCACCACTATGCTTGTTCTTTAAAATAGGAATACCATCTCTGAGTAAAAACCATATCTCGACTTAATACAAATTATACTAGTACTCTATTTTTTCAATACCACACTTACGTAAAAATCCATAAATAATAATAAATAACCGAGGCATATTGGTTTAAATGGGAAAATATATAATGAATAGAAAGAATATCATTTCTCAATACAAAATATACCAACACTTAAAACTTAAAGATATTAGGAATCATTCAAAAAAAACTTTTAACTTCGATGAAAAATGAGAAAGCCACATCTGACTATAAAAACAAATCAACCTGAAGACAAACTATACTAGTATTCTATCTACTAAATACTAGGTCTAGATATAAAAAATTCATTATTAATTACAAATAAGTAAACAAAATCATTATTGATTAAAAATAAGTTACACGTATCATTTTAAATAGGAAATACTAGAGTAATTTAAGCATTTAAATGTATTATTGAGGTTATAACGGAGATCACATATAGACCATAGATGATTCTGGACTCAAATAAAAAAAATTTCAGTGCACGTAATATCCTAGTTTGATAATTGTACTGTGTAATGTATTGTACATGCATTTTATAAAATATGCTCTATTTATGGTATACTAGAGTAATTTAAGCATTTAAATGTATTATTGAGGTTATAACGGAGATCACATATAGACCAGAGATGATTCTGGACTCAAATAATTTTTTTTTTCAGTGCACGTAATATCATGGTTTGATAATTGTACTGTGTAATGTATTGTTCATGCATTTT